>MU919776.1:1259-20946 GCA_036418165.1 Cooperia oncophora
ATACCCATTTGGTGCAATCATGGGATTATTAAGTTGGCAATTAGTTGTAGGAAGTGAACATGAAATGGACGTGTTTGGCCAAGTGATTTACCACCGAAACTTACTGTATGGGTGGGCAGCTCTTAAATAAGAAAAATGGTCCTCCATAAATTTCTGGCTCTTAGATGTAGATGAATTAGAAGCACTGCTCAGAGAAAAAAATCTCATGAAAAGAATAGGTATCGATTGAGTGATTGAAGATGCGCCAGGTGTTCGACCTCTAACCAGAATTGTAAAGTCCCTTGAAAACGAAACGTCCCTAGGCAAAAAGTGGTGCGGGCTCATTTGTCCTTGCTCGGAATCGATCCATTGAAGCGTGTTAGCACGGTAAAGCACCTCTTACCACTGCGCCATCTCAACACAAAAATCCCACCATACCTTTTTGTTTTTCTTCAGAATCAGTGGCGCCAGTTTTTCATTACAATCAGGTTTATCGGGTGGTGGACGAATTACCGTACGCCGATCTCGTTCGCGTTTGAACCTGTGAAAGGGCTGAATTATCAAAGGTCTGCATCGTGCGGAAAACGTGCCGCTATCAAAAAACGTTTTTCATCGATTTTTTCTGTAAGTCCTCTCACCTCTTTTTTGCAGCCCTCAATATTTTCCAATAGATGACTATAATCGCTATTAGAGGAATGTAGAACGCTGTTGCTGTCGAAAACACCTGAAATACATAAATTAACAGTTCGTAACTCATCCCCTTTAGTCCTACGATATAACCCTAACCCATTCACGGCAACCAAGGTTGGACCATATGACGTCATCGGCTCTGCGGTTGTCTAGGGAGAGGCTGTCCGCCTAGTTTTCCTTATGGAAGCAACGCTGAGGTGTCGCGTGTTCGGCGCGAAGTTATCAGCGCGTGTCGCCGCAGCAGTAAAGCGCGGCGCAGTTTGGCGACGGGGGGGCATTTTGCACTTTCACTGCTTCACTACTTCCGGTTTACAAGTCTCACTCTGGTGAAACTTGTGAACTCTTGTGAAGCTGAGCAAGCTCGCCTAGCGACCAACCAAAACGTGGTGAAACGTGTCAACTCAAAGCTGTCTCGTCAAAGCTATCTAGATGGGTCGACACATTGATGGAAGGCAAAATGTTCCCCCACCCCCCGTCGCCGAATTGCGCCGCCCAGCGCTGGTTCCAACAAGCGCTATGAGGGTTAAAGTGGGGCGTACGGGTGCCGTTAGAAAATGGTTACATCAGATGAGAGCTCAAAGTAGACCTCACAAGCGCAGAGGCACAACGGAGGTAAATACTGACTATGAGTGATAGAAGATGATAACAGTTGATGAGCGGGTAAGGAGCGCTGAAATGGAAATGTCCGCAAAGTCTGCGACGCTACACCTCGTGGTGGAATAAAATCGTGCAGAAGTAGTGATATGGGTACAGTCCACTCTCTTGGAGGGTAGTGATACCAGCTGATAAGAACTGATAAGAGATGGTCCATGCCACTTCTCCTACGTCTCCTGGTGTCTCTTGTACTACCCCATTTACAGATGAAGGGCACCGCGTACGTTGGCAAAATAGGGGCTATGGAAGAAAAGGTATAAAGAAGGAAGGAAAAGCCTCTTGGGGTATGCCGAGAATTGGAACCCAGTCGTTCCGAGCACTGTATAAGAAGAGAATACGTGATCAGATGAAGGCGCGGTTCAGCTTGGGCGGGGGACAGTTTGCACTTTCGCAACCCCATCGACGTGTTTCACTGCTTCACTAGAGTTGACAGGTATACTTTACAAGAGTTGACAAGTGGTCTCAAGAAAGTTTGGTTGGTATCATTTTTTTTTCGATTTCACAAGTTTCCGCAGTCTCCTCTTGATGGCCCGATAGGACAATGGGAATTAGCCAGAGTGCAAAATGGTTCCTCCCCCCCCCACCTCACGTCTCAGATGAACTGCGTCCCGATGAGTTCTTCGCTGTCGAATGAAAGCAGCGCATCACGTTCTTTGTGGTCAGCAATGGTGCAGCTGAAAAATGGTAATTTTTGGCCGATTTTCGAAGGATCGAGAGCAAGAAAGAAAAACCGCAAATGAGCGATGGCGCAGTTGCGGTCAGAGGGGGGGGGGAGCATTTAGCACTTTCATTGCCTCACCAGTTCCAGTTTACAAGTCTCACTCTGGTGAAACCTGTGAACTCTTGTGGAGCTGAAGCAAGCTCGTCAAGTCAATATGGTAAAACCTGTTAACTCGAGAGGAGGCTGTTCAGACGGGTCGAGTGCAAAATGCCCCCCCCCTCGCGTCGCCGAACTGCGCCCCGAGCGATGCTTTTGATCGCTGGCTTTCGCTTGTGCCTCTCGTATATTGAATCTGCCAGCGGATTTCCTCCACACTGAGTAAGCACCGTCTCCATCAAAGAACCAATTTCGGAATTCGGCAAGAATTCCGAAGGTGGTACCAGAGATTCAATCGAGCCTAACGCCGTAGTGCGATGCCCGCAAAATCCCACATTATCTTCGAAATTTATCAAATTTTCTTCTTATGCCATGGGAAAGCACTGTCTATGGAGACCATTCCACTGGGAAGAAAAATAAGGTCAGAAGAGAAGCACCATAATCCCGTGGGGCATTTGAGGTGGGTAGCCGAGCACAGGTTGACAGGGGTTCCCATTTCTGTTGAGCACTGTGAAAGGCCGAGGTCCATTCGGGCAATAGGTTCGGCAGCATTCACCCTCTACTAACTCAGGCTGTTTTCGACGGGCAGTGGGGGCGTCACGCTCATTTGTGAACCCTGTCGATCTCGGCAGTTCGGAGACGGGGGGCATTTTGCACTTTTGCTACTTCCCATCGATGTGTCGGCCTATCTGGATAGCCTCTTCTCAGTTGACAGGTTTTAACATGATGACTTGACGACCTTGCTCCAGCTTCACAAGAGTTCACAGGTTTCGCCAGAGTGAGACTTGTAAACCGGAACTAGGGAAGCAATGATAGTACAAAATGCCCCCCCCCCCCCCGTCGCCGAACGGCGCTGTCTCCTGTTGTCGAACAATCCTCAAAGTTTCCTGGGGCCAAAGTTCCCTTGCGTTCAGAGAGAACAAGTACCCTCCAATTATGCGAGGAAGTTAGTCTCTCAGTCATCTCTGGAATTTCCTAGAAAAATTCAATCTAATTTGGGCTGAAAGTTAATTTGGCTCCCAGAAAGTGCACCAAGGGGACCTCCACTGTTTGCAATTCCTCATTTGCAGCCAATTCCTTCATTTGCTGGCTGTTCATTAACGACTGCGGCCCCAAAGGACCAGGGAGACTCAGAGGGAATGTTGCGAATAGGCCAGTCTTCGGTTGTTCTAGGAATGCCTTTTTTTCAGACGAAAGTTCAAATTACGTTGATTGCATTCGACTAGAGTGGTGGCGGCGGTATTCTTGAGCCCAACTCGATTAGTTCCTCAGCACTTCACTGCACTCATAGCAATACATACCAAGGAAGTGTGAGGTGTATAGAAACACCACACTCGACGCACTTTCGCAGACTTCGTGCAAAAACGCTTATCCATTTTTTTGAAAGAGCGGCGAATGGCAAGTACATGGCCCAAAAGCCGAGTGGTGAAAACGACCGAGAGTTCAAGACTTTGCGCGCTCTTTCAACTGTTACTGCCCCAGAAACTTAACTTTTCCCGCTGGAACTTCTACTATAGGTGCCCTGATCACGAATACGACCCCCATTTTTGGCGCGAGAGCCAACTTGATGCCATTTTCAACAAAAATCGGCATTAACCTGCAATCCAGGTTTTCTGATTCCCTTGGGGCATCTCAGGACTCCCTGCCACTGCGGAAAATTTCTTTGCGAAGTGCGACCCCTTCCCGCCTTCCCCCCTCCCCCCCACGACACACATACAAAACGCACAACACACACTACGACACACATCACACACACACAAATTTAAGGTGCAGGGCACATAATGGTTGGAATTCCCCAACAGAGGACGTATTCGGTCGCTTGGAGTGGGAAAGTCGCATTTGCCTTTGCGATGTTGAGAAAAATATTTTTCCCGTTGTAGAGTTTTCGCGGTTTTTTTTTGTTATACATGTTGATGTGCTATATGCCCCCTCCTTCCCGCGCGACAGCAAAATTTTGGGGAAGAAGTATGAAAATTTCCGGGACTTTGCACTATAGTTTCTCACTAGTGGGAAGTCTGGACAAGTCTCAGAAATGGTAGTAAGTTGAAGGGAGTCGTATTCTCCGACAAAACCCTCATCCCCGTATTTTTCTCCGAGACCTTCCCCGTTCCAGGTGCGCAGTATACCTCCCTCCCCTCGCTTGGCAGCTCGATCAGAGGACGGAACTAGTGGAGGGAGGGGGCCGTATCAAGCCACCTTCTAGGGAGGGTTCGTGCGGACGCGACCAAAATCCCCTACTAATCATGTGCCTTGATTGAGGTTGCCAAGAATCTAATTCCGCTCTCCACCTATAGCCAAGTACGGCTTAGGCGAAAGTTGAGAAGTGATCTATGCACTCGACGCTATCAGTTTTACGCGTAGTTCAGGATACTGTACCCCGCCTATTTCGTGAAATTGTAATTTAATCCCTTGGCGTTTCATAGGCTAAATCCATGTCCTCTCTGTTGACTGCAAAGGGGCAAATATCCATGCAACCTATTAACTCGATGAGTTCCACTGCACTAGTGTTCACCCCTACTTAACTATGTCAACATTAGCTGAATTCGTTCACGCTTGCACATATAAGGAATGCAATCTCATTAAAGCAGCGAAGGACATAATGGACGCATTTTCACATGAACATGGAGAAATGTCTGCAAAAACGCGTCAAGAGCTTGGATTTTCGTTTGCACTCGGCACACAGCCTCAACGAATGCACAGAATTCTAGGAACCAATTGGAATGTCTTCCCATGGGGCAGATAACTGTTTGGGAAAATCTCTTTTTATGGTGCATGGGTAAATGAAACGTATACATCAAGGTTACCACTGAATAAATAAAGAAAGAGAGCTAGTAAAGACTATTCGGCTTGGGCCGGGGGTACTTCACCAGTTTTTGCTAGTTTCTACTGAGTTACCGTCTCATTTTAATAAGACCCGTAGACACTTGTCAAACATCAAACAAGCTCTTGCTATTGCACACCCTCATAGGATTTTACAAGTCCGCAGGAGGGATCAGTAGTGGCCTGGAACCAGCAAAATGCCCACACCACGCCGAACAGCGCTGGTAAGACTACTCCCAGAAAAGCCGCCACCACACATAGGTAATGGGGTTTTTACATAGCCTTGGGACCTTAATTGGGTACAAGGCGGAAGTACATGACATGAAGTGATATATTCCTCGATGAACAGAGTGGACGGGGACTTCTAGCCCTCTGTCGTACTCGCCTGTTCAGTGCACTGAATAAAGAAGCGGGGCACGCAAAGAGAAAGACTCAAGCGGAGTCATGGCCCGATTTTTGCGCCTAAAAGAGATAAGCGGAGTCAGGGCCCATTTTTGCGCCTATACTGTCATTACAGAATGTGTTTCTCAACACACTGGGATTTAAAAATGGGCCAAAGTGAGGTCGAAGCCACAACGGATAGAAATAGCTGCATGGGCATTCCAAAAACGATTAATCAACGCCTAGGACTTCGTACGTACAAATGGTTTCGAATGGAAAATAGAACTGGAGTCAAGTCGTCAAGGAGGGAGGGGAGGGGATACTTGTGCAAGGTATCTTAAACGACATTGTCATAGAAATGTGTCTGCCTACCGCGGAGTAACTTCGGCCTGTGACTTGAGTCAGAAGCTTAGATATTTCTTCTTGCAAATCTAAGTGCAGATTCGAGCTTTCGCAGTACTAAATAAGTGCCGTTTGTGGGCCTTTTCCTTCGGGCCCAAAAAGCTTGAAAGGCTGCTTTCAAAATGATCCTTGTATGTGTATGATGATGTTTTGTCAAATGATGCTACAGTTGTAAAAGAGGCAGTCACTCCAATCACCTTCACTACCCAAATACTCCGCGACGAGCGTAAACACCAAACGATGGCCAATCGTTCTTTTATCAGGGATGCCTTTCATAGCGCTTTTATGGGCTTCCGTGAGAAACCCCTTCGAATATCTGCTTAAAATGGCTCTCGGTCTATTATTAACTTTATTGGGGTTTCCCTTCAATTACTGGTTTGTTCTGAGAAAAGAAGCCCCCTTCTAGATAATGTACAGGGCCGAGTACAATTTCCAACGAAATATTGTCAAGTGACGCTGTGAACAGTTGTAACCAAAGCGGCCTGCCCTTCTATCAGTTTCGCAAGCTTCCAGCCAATATTTAGCATGTTTCACCAAGCGAGACCTGTCATATAACAAGTACTACCAAAAGGGCTTACCAGTTAAAGTGATGCCCCTCTCGAGCCAAACAGCGCCAGCACTTCTTCAAGACATTGTGGGACCTAAGATTAGTTCCTTCTTTGAGAAAGGTGATTTTGACGCAGCTGCATGAGTCCCAGCCCATCTAATAACCGCAGAATGCGTATTTAAGTTGTTGTGAAGATCAGTGACCCATTCATCTCTCCGTACTGCGCACTGCGGAAGTCAACTGCGCTGCGCAGTCGAAAACGTGGCCGTTACTGTGCGTCTTTTTGAATGCAAAGGTGGGTGGTGCTCGCGCATTGAGAAGTGAAAAATAGGACTACTTAGAAAAATTCTCTATTCACCCCCTGCAACCTTAAAAATGGCACTATTCACCCTCAGCTAAAGGGTTCAGACAAGCAGATGTCACGAAGTTTCAGCGAAGTTGGTGATTTGAAATATTTTAGCGCTGGTGTCTGTGGCTCGGACGCCAAACAAATGTGATATTCATGTTCATGGGGTCAAACTACTTTAAGAGAACAATTTCCAGGCAAATCAAAGTTAAGACTCGATCTTCAGGAACTGAGGCACTAAAAGGCGAATAGTGTGAAAAAATTCCTGTTCAATGAAGCACTTATATGGGAGATGTTGTGGAAGATCTCCAATTGGTCGGTTCTTGCCTAAGCAGCACGTAATTTGTGGGATAGTCCAAGAAGCACATGCTGCATGGCGCGCTTACACTACGATCGTGCCACGTCGTACATTGGGGGTCCTCAGCAAGGGGATCGTAGTTTGGTCAATGAGAGAGGGATGTCGTATCTGCCTTCCAGGAGAATGTTCCCGGTTGTTGATTTCTCGGTTTTTTTTGGACTGGAGTGCAGCTAATTGTTGGGAGATGCCTTTACTGAAGAGTAGGAGCACTGCACTGAGCCTTACCAGCATCAGTAATGTCGTCTGTTACGAAAAGTGTAAACTAGTGCGATCCGGACAAATTTTGGATTCTGAAGACGCTCCAACTGACCTGTCGGACACGTGGGTGCGGTACTGTACTCATGATTAGATGAGAGAACAATCTATCAGTAAAATATTTTGGTTTCCAATAGCAGAGGTTGTAGCGATTTCACGATTGGGATACTCCTAGCAAGTGTGTTAGAACTTTATGCTCCATGCCCGGGAACGCCCACTGGGTCGGCACACGCCCTCGCAAATAGGCGCTACATGGCACAAGCGGACCGACGGCTCACGATGTAAAATACTGGGGATTCTATTAAAAGTTCCGATGATGTTAGTAGTGCACCTCAGTCAGGACACACCATCGCGGCGGAGGAAAACTTGGCGTTGTCTTGCGACGAGGGGTGGCATTTTGCACTTTAACCACTTCCCATCGACTCATCTAGACAGCCTCTTCTCGAGTTGACAGGTTTTACCATGATGGCTTGACGAGCTTGCTCCAGCTTCACAAAAGTTCACATGTTACCAGAGTGAGACTTGTAAACCAGAACTAGTGAAGCAACGAAAGTATTAAATGCCCCCTCTCCCCGTAGGCAAACTGCGCCGGAAAATCCCCTCACTACGACCTCTCCTTCTCCTTCTCACCACTCGAACACTGAATCCTTTTTGCCCTGCCCCAGTTTCATCCTCCCCCGCCTTTAATGCAGGTCCGTTCAACAAATCAGTAGAACCGTTCAATAAGAGCAGTACGATTCCCTCAGCAGTGACCTAAACATGGCCTCTTGGGGATTCTTCCACTATTATGTGCTCTGTTCCTAAGCAATGGATAGGGGGGGGGCGGTGATAACCGGTCACCCATCGGGCAGACTGTTGTTATCCGTTCAAGTGCAAGTAGGAAATGTGAAGTTTAATCCTTAGATCTAGCACCCGCGAACCTCTTACCCATCTATCTCTCGCTATGAACCGCTGGTTAGCCGAGATTTTGGTGCGGAGTGCAGTTCATCTGAGTGGGGGGGAGGGCACATGGTACTCAGTGGAGCTTGCACAGGCCATCTTGTGACAACCTGCAAATTCTTGTGATCGAAACGGCCATTTCGTAGCTTCACAAGCCTCCCCTGATCTCCCCAAAAGAAAAAGACCTGTCTGTTAACAGAAACTAAGAAAAGAACTAGAGAACTAGGAAAATGTCCTCTCCTAAGCCAAGTAGTAGCATAGGTAGTCAGCTTAGGTATTCTGAATCGAAGAAAGGACAAAAAGCCCTCTTCCTCTCCCTAGGCGGAACAGCGCCAGATACTATACTCCAAGTCAGGTGAAAGGCTTCATCAACGTTCTCCGATTCTTCCCTATGATTACCCCATTTCACAATGCCTTGATTCTACTCTTCGGCTCTAGGTTACCTTAAATGTTGTCGAACCCGTCCCTGGAATCTAGTGCGCCAAATTTTTTCACTCCCTTACTACGCTCATATATCCCACGAAGCTCATCTAAGACGACGGACGATGGAAAAGTCTTTATCTGCACGTCACGAGATTTCACGCGAGACATGATGGATTTAATGAGGATTCTAAAGTGTGCAAGAGGGCACATAAACTTAAAGTACAGCATAGTCAAGCGTTTGAAATGAAGATGATGCCTTCACGCAACTGCTTTAAATCGGCCCTTAACAATAAAGGGTGATGAACGACGCTAAAAAAAGCGCGGTGCGTAGAATACTACGAACCCCTCAAATAATTGTTCACGGGAATCGCGTGACTCTACCCTTTTCAGAAATCCGTGCATTGGGTTTTGAGCCTCTAAGAGATCGTGGAAAAATCCAAAGATGATGATTTTTGATTCCTTATCTCATAAGAGTATAAATAATGGGGGCAGTTCGGCTTGGGGGGGGATGAGGGCATGTTGCACTTACTTCTCTTGCCACAGCGGGTGGTGAGAAAGCAATAAATTGTTTAGTGATGTGTCGTCACTTAAAATCTGCCAGGCACCTCTTTTTAGAACACTGGAACAGAATCAGCGCGTGAGCACCGCACCAAGTATACTCGAAATCCCTGAGATCGGGTAGGCGTGGCCGCATGCTTCAACTTAACCTGAAGGTGTCTATGCTTCTGGTGAGATATTTTCATCTTGACACAATTGTTGTCGTGTCTCTGTCCAACAGAACAAGATGACAGTTGTTCCCAGACTGAAATTTCGTCGTGCCATATTCAAATGCCACGCCTACTCTGACTCAGGGGTAGGGAGTGTAGGTAACGGCACCCGATACTAGTTTCCACGGTAGATTTCGATTTTTCCTACAACACTTCTCTTCACACATGGACGTACATGTCCGGCATTCAGACGCTGACCCCGCCCAGGTTTCCCAGAGGTGTCCACGAGGTGTAATCTCCAAAAGACTACTTTAGACTGTTTTTGTTGATAACTGCTGTTTTAACGCCGCAGTGCGCGATACGAAAGTTATCACAAGAATGCTGAGTTGTGGGCAAAAGTCGGACCACGGGCGGGACTCGAACCCGCATCTTCTGCTTACCGGGCAGTTGCGTTACCACTTACGCTACCGGTTAAAACAATAACAGTCTAAAACTTGTAAAAGCCTTCAGCCTTGCGGTTCACTGCCGATATCGGCTAACCGGCTCATCACGTTGAACGTGTGAGTGCTCGAAGGCAATGGCACAAATAGCCATTGAGAGGTCAAAAGTGGCCCCGGTAGCGTAAGGCTGCGTTTATACTTTGCGGCAGCGTAGCGTAGCGTAGCGCTTCCAGCGTACGCCAGCGGCAGTGCCGAAGAGAGGATGCATATCGATCTAGCTTCACCAGCGGCACGCTAGCGTACGCTAGCGGCACGCTAGCGTACGCCAGCGTTTCTCCAGCGTTTCACCAGCGTTTTGCTAGCGTTTGCAGCGGCAGGGGAGTAGAGACTATGTGGCCGTGAGAGACGGGAATCGACGTGTATTGTAGAGACTATGTGGCCGTCGGAGACGCAGAAGCGATGTGCATTGTAGAGACTATGTGGCCGTCGGAGACGCAGAAGCGATGTGCATTGTAGAGACTATGTGGCCGTCGGAGACGCAGAAGCGATGTGCATTGTAGAGACTAAGGGCGAGTGAGAGACGCGCAATCGATGTGTTTTGTACCCTCCAGCTCTCCCATAGTCTCTACTCCCCTGCCGCTGCAAACGCTAGCAAAACGCTGGTGAAACGCTGGAGAAACGCTGGCGTACGCTAGCGTGCCGCTAGCGTACGCTAGCGTGCTGGTGACGCTGGTGAAGCTAGATCGATATGCATCCTCTCTTCGGCACTGCCGCTGGCGTACGCTGGAAGCGCTACGCTACGCTGCGCTACGCTACGCTACGCTACGCTACGCTGCCGCAAAGTATAAACGCAGCCTAATGGTAACGCAACTGCCCGGTAAGCAGAAGATGCGGGTTCGAGTCCCGCCCGTGGTCCGACTTTTGCCCACAACTCAGCATTCTTGTGATAAAAGACTACTTTGTTTAATTGTCGGAAGCGAGTTTGCACAGAGTCCCTCCATGGCATAAAAAGAGCGAGTTTCATTGCACGGTTCGTTAAATGGCTACGTTGGCCATCCGGACAAACAAGGTCTGTGGTGCAAACACTGTGGAAATGAATCTCACCCACTGAAAAAGTCATTTCCGCAGCCATTTGGGGTTTTTCTCCAATCTGATGAGCGCACTGGGCATGGCACGCCCAAATGCCCAAAAGTGGCGACGGTCTGTATTTGCACAATTATAGTTGAGGTACTGTAGTCGAGGGGCTACATGTGTGATTCACAGAATTCAATGAAGAAACTAAGAAAAGGGTTCCTATCACCATGAATCGAGCAGTCTGCTAGAGCCTTGTGTGACCTGGCTGGACCAGGGGATTCAATTGCTTCATTATTTAAAGATTGGGCCTTGAGTTATATCGGCCAGGAGATCCGAGCTGCAGCGACATGGGTAAAAAGGCAGCATTCCATGGTAGTCGACTCCCTTTACTGTAGCACATTCGCGCAGAATCAATAGTCTCGGTGCGAAGACGCACACGACCAGTTGCAACGCTTTGAACCGCCACAAGTCGGATCCGCAAGAGAACACTGTAACGTATGTAAGGGCCACATGCGCATTCAAAGAGTTCCGCGATTCTGAACCAGAGTCAACTGCGTGGCGCGCCCCAAACGGACATATCGAGTATTGCACGCCATCCCCAGCACGTTCTCAGATAGAAACAACGAATTACTTCTAGGAATGAACGTAATATGTTTATCATTGTTACCGTACCTGATAGCTAATCTGTTGACTGATAAGGCAGACATGTTGACGTAGGACACGATCTTTAAAACCGTCGTCTTTCCAGCCAGCAAACGGTGCCAAACTGATTAACAATGACGTCATCCATATCACCGTCAACATGATCATAATACGTTTTGGGGTACGATTCTGTACATAGCTGATATCCGTCACCGACCAGTACCTACAAGCAGAAAAATCAGTTATCGCTTTTGTTGGCCAAAAATCAATCATTGATTTATACGACCGAAAATCAATTATCGATCGAATAGATTAAAAAATCAGCTGATGATCTGCATTAATACATTGATGTTATTAATATTAATACATTATATTATTGATACAAGAATGCTCCATAAGACCTTTAGGATAATTGTATCCCACAATGTTCCGATGTGATATGTAAAAAAATAAAAAAATAACCAAATAAAGTCAAGGAGTATATATGAGTGGGCAAAAAACGGATTACGTGGGAAGTGAAAGTAGAAGGACCATGACGGCCGCTGTTATAATAAGCTGTTCACTTCTTCTCATGGTCGAACAAGAACTAATCACGTACATCTAATGATAGTGGCAGAAATCGATTATCGATGCCAGCACCCTATATACCGGCTGATCTCAAAAACAGACAATCATCTGTAAAAATATGTTTTCATTCCCTTTTGTTTTTATCCGAAACTGGGGATCCGATTGATTTCTTTGCTTCAAGCGACTCGTAATCAGCTGAAATGCTCCACTCTGGCAGTTCATCGGATATCCTTACACTGAGGCAGCTAAATAATTATGGGGCTTTTTCGTGTTTTATTGCACCCCAATCCTAATGAATATCCGCTAGCAAACCCAGTCCCTTGAAAAATCAATAATCGACCTGATAGGCGCGGTCGATTATTGATTTTACAAAACTCATCACTTACATTATGAACTACTGGTCTAGAGCAATAATTAATGTAGTGATAACTGATACTGAATCAGGGGCAATAAGGCTGTCGCAGGAGAGATTTTCAGCAGGCTCCCCCCCAATTCTTCCTCTGGTACGACTGCCGCTTTTTCATGACACCTACGTATCCCCTTCACTTTCGTCGCTTCCGTTCCAACGACTCAAATAACCGACACTGATCCGCCTGGTAAGAACTTCCGTAGCGTTCCTCGTGTCCTGTAACCGAAGGTCCTCCATCCTGATACCGCACCAACAAATACGTGACGACCTTACGCAAAGGTTGTAGCTTCTGAGGATCGCGAATCGTTGCTCCGCCATGATTAGCCATTTTTCGAGTAGCTATCTGAGCAAGCATTAGTACGTGCTTGGATCAAAGTGGATTCATTTGTGCGAATGCCCGCACGCGTCACCCCGCTCGCAGCAGCTTCGCCGCCGCGATCCGGATCTACTGGACTATACAGATTTCCAATGTGATATGTATAAAAAATAAAAAAATAACCAAATAAAGTCAAGGAGTATATATGAGTGGGCAAAAAACGGATTACGTGGGAAGTGAAAGTAGAAGGACCATGAGGCCGCGCTGTTACTTCGTTTCTCTGGTCGAACAAAAAAAAACTAATCAATGTACAGGCTAAATGAATGCACAAATCGATAATCGATCCGGCCACCCTCTAATAAAGCTGATCTAGGAAAAACCTGACCATTTCACGTAAATGGTTTCGCAAGATGATCTTTTTTGGCCGTTAACGATTCGTAATAAGCTGAAATGCTTATCGCTGTACTACTCATTCATTACCGCTGAAAGCAGCTAAAATAATTTGGGGCCTTCTGTTTTATTGCCCCCCGCCCCCCTGTGAAAATCAGCTAACAACCCTAGTCCCTTGTAAAATCAATAATCGATTGATTCGCAGAGTCTGTAGCCCTCTGACTCAGCATTGATCGGTATGAATACGTCAGACAACAGTGATGTAGTGATATGAATACTGGAATCAGGGCACAGCTGGCCGCAGGAAGTATTTTTACGCCTCCCCCCAATTCTGTATTCTGGTACTGCCCCCGTTTTCATGAGAACCTAGTAAGCCGTCGTCCCTTTAAGCTGTTCGTCGCTCCGCCCAAATGACCATGAATTATCGACCGATCCGCCAGTGGATTCCCTATGCGTTCGCCAATACCGTCTGTAACGCGAAGGTCTCCTCCCTAATACGCATCACGAAAAATAGTGGCGCTGCAAAGGGTGTAGGTCTGAGGATGCAGAGTCACTGCTCGCCCATGCCAGTGAATTAGCACCATGCTGAGCAGCCAACAGCATTGTCACGTGAGTTGGAACATAGTGGGTCATGGTGCGAATGTCGGCGCTGCCGTCAACCGCGTCATCGCAACAGGCCTTCGCTGCGTATTCCCTCGATTCTACTTGAGCTATACAGGATTTTCAAGTTTAGCGAGCGAACGTTGTCGTTGTGAGCAAGTCTCCATAAAAAAGGAGATTTTAGTTCAAACATTGGACCCCTCGAACTACACAGGTCAATTATCGTGCCTTTGAAGAAATCTCTGTGCAGTGCGCGCAACGGTGGTGTTTCCCCCAGCAGCATCCGATAAATCCAGCTGCAGTAGGCCTGTAAGAACATACAGGGGGGGGCCCAAAAAAAAGTCAATTTTGGCTTCCAGACTTTCAAAGGCGCTATCAGTTACACTTTATAAGATTTTTAAATGCGGACCATTTTTTACTACCATATTTAAAGAGCACATTAAATACTATAACAATAATCCGCCACAGCCTTCTGGAGGAGCGCCATCGAGAGATTCGGCCGCGCGAAAGTGAGTGGGTACCGGAGTTGAGCGAGATCGTTTTCTCCGCCACTGTAGACCACCCTGTGAGGTTCCGTCCCGCAGCCAGGTAACTGAGTGGTCCAGGTCATGGACATTATTTCCAATATTAACACCTGTCCATCAAGGTACGAATACGCCTCTTCAATTCGAAGATAGGCGGGACTTTTCAGAACCGCTTCGAGATTCCATGTGTGGCACGCGAAACTTGTAGCAGCACAAGTCCCGCAAGAATGTACGGGCAACACCCAAAATCTTGGTTTAAAAAAAAAGCGGAGATATCCTTCTCGAGTTACTTGATGTAACCGCCAGCGCTCACCTTCAGTCGGGGTCTACAAAGAAAATATCGGTCTTCCCATTCCAGGTACGGCCGGTCCACACCATCAACCCGCGCCTTGGTGAATGGGGTGAAGATGATATCCCGGACCGTAGCGACGTTGCCGTAGCTGCTCGATGTGGGAGGTCTTGCAGATCAAGAGTACTGACCTTCAGGTAGCTATCTGTGGATGACTTCATTCAAGAAGTTTCGCAGCTGTTTGGAGGCGACGTGAATTCCAAAGGTGTTCTCCAGTCAGGCCGCGACTGGAGATGACTGATCCCATATTTTTGGGTATCATGATAGCGCGATGGACCGGCAGCCTGCCCAGCTCTATAGACGCCGACAGATCATGGGTACTTTCCACCCTGGCTTCATCGATCCACTGTTCCCTGTTGGGCTGCCGAGAAACTTCGTTGATAGGTGGGTCTCGGCCTGAAAGACTTTTTTTGCCCCCCCCCTTGTATTGTTGTGAGCAAATTGTTTACAAACGCCAACCGATAATATTCCATGACGATGCTTAGTCACTGCCGATTAGCCCTATTATTGAATATAGCGCTGTTAGGACGATTGATGTTAGTGCTAAAATCTAATTTGAGCTGCGAGTGTCTTTGACCATTTCCGGTCACCACACCCTGTTTAATCTCGCAAAGTGTGGTAGATTCACTTTTCATATAGTAACTTGCGACGTGGGAGTTTTGTTTCAGCCCGGAGATTCTACCTACCGTGACTCATGCAGTCCCCACTCGCGCTGTCCGGAGTTTTCGACGGGGATAAACGAAAAGGGAAACTCGGCTTATCCCTATCACCTACCCCCCCCCACCTCCCAGCTTGTTTCGCGGTGATAGAGTTTGTTGTTGGGATGTGATGTGTTTTGAGCACCACTCAGATTTTTACTGCTTATGTCACTCGCGCACGTCAAAAACATGCTTAGAACAAATCTACAAAGTCTAAGCTGCCACTTGAGCCGAAAACACTACACTAAAGCTTTTCGTGACAATAACGGAGCGGAATCCTATGAGTAAAATGTCGTCAAAGACGTCCATATTGGTACGCTAGGATCATCAGAAGGTGAGAAGCCAGCAACCCGAGCGCTGCATTAACCTCACATGTTGAAGTACAGGCCATGTTGCGCCATTACAACATTTCTACAATTTCGAAAGAAGGTCAACAGCATGGCGTTCTCGAGCAAACAGACTAAACTTTGAACACCATGCAAACCGCTCATTTGCCTCAAACTACTTATTGCTTCAATACTGTTCTAATACAACAGTCTATTTCGGATTGTCATGGGACGACGTACTTACATCGGTGAAATTTCTAGGAGAACTTCCAACACGGCGTTCTATCAGGGACTACCAGGCAGCAACAAAACTTCGGTTCAAATGTCCCTCGTAGATTACAGTGGAATTCTCAATATAATAATATTTCAACATCATAATTCGTCCCTATTCCGCTTTGGCGCAGTTCTTGTCGATCGGGGGGGGGGGATTCTGCCGTTTCTGCTAGACATGCCCGTAATCCCATCTGGTAGCCCCTTTTCTGCGTTGACACTCTATGTTTTCTGGATGGTGTTAGACGATACTACTTCCAGCTTCACAATGCGTTCCACAAGAGTATCGGGGATTTGTAAACCGGAACTAGGGAAAGGTAATGGAAGGAAAAAAATATCCCCCCCCCCCCCCCGTCGACAAAGCAGCGCCTGACTCTTTGTCTATCTTTCGATTAATACAATATAAATCTGATAAATTACAATGAGTTCTCAATTTCTGCAACATTAACGACACATTCCTCGATAAACCAGATGGGTGCGGAGAAATGGGCGGAGACTCACAACGCCGCACGTGTACAGTGGTGTCTTATCCAACACGGAAGAGAGGACAGATGTGTCCATGAGGATGGCACAGTGACGGAAGTGGTTGTGAGTCTTCGCCCACTTCCCCACCCATTTAGGTCATCACGGAACGTATCCAGAAGTCTCACCTATCGAGTGCGATAGCGACCAAATGAAGTATAGACGCTGTACAGACGATCACATCTACAGAAATCCATATGTCGCATAGTGTCACTCCAAAGGGCCATGCACCAGCTACTGTTGACCATGCTCCTAATGGTGTCACAATCAGCCCAACCTGAAAAGGTAAGATAATTAGTACAGAAGTTCGAAAATGTGGCACATTACTTTGGGAGTTCCCTGTGTGCTACTGCGCCCATTCTTTGGAGGTTTTAAATACCGCTGCAATCGTGGAACTCAGTATGTGGTGAAGAAAATTTGGCGCTGTTCGGCGGAGCCCCTCGAAGACGGACGGTGCCAAACCACTTGCTCTACCTTTTATCGGAACTCTGAGCTGCTGTGGGTAGAAGGGGTGTGGGGGATCGAGTTGTGTGGATAGTTTTCCACATCGCCATGATGAGCCATGGATTAAGTGTTGGACTGTTAAATGGCTCAGGGCGAGATTCGATCAACCGTTCTGACGGGTGGTAACAGCGCCGTTACCCCACCGTCCAAGTGGCCGAGGAAGAACAGCTTAAAGGGTCCGGCAGAAAACTGTGCAGAGGCGACAAACATTAACAGACTGTCTCTGACCCCCCTTCACCTCATAATTTGACCCTACCACACCAGTCTGAAAGTGCTTCTAATCACGAAATTCATATAGATCGTCGGCCACAACTTCTAGATTCCAAGAATTTTTGCCTTTTGAGCCAATGCCGAGTCCCCCACCCTCTATGGTATAACCCTCCCTTTTATGAAAAAGATCTTCACTGTCTAATGTCGTGGAACTGGTGCAAAAGGCTTGACCCTACTCTGCACTTTCTTTGATGAACCTGCCAATCATTTCGTTCGAATTCTCTCTTCAAAGCTAGAAACAATCAGACTGCCAATAACTTCACAAAGCCAAATACTCCGCAGCTATAAAAGACAGGAGTTGCAGGGAGATGAACAAGACAATCGCAGTTGTCGCGTAGTCGCGCGCGAAATTAGCCGCGACGACCACCACCGGAAAATTCGCGATGTGCATCGGTTTGCCCCGCGAATCAAACGGAGGCAAGATTCCGCGGAACATAGTGCATTCTCCAATCCTTTCGAAACACAAATCCTGTGATCAGTGCAGGACTACTGAGTCGAGCGCAGACGGTACGCGTCGCTCGTCATACCCACCAGCGCGGATGCTAGGACCGTCTTGTCACATACCCGGGTTGAAGTCTACTATTTGCCAGGGTTCGCTTACAAAACTGCTGTGGACACGCCTTAGCGCTGGACGTCTCTCTAAGCGCAGTATTGATCTAAACAAACGGTACTTTCAATTTTAGCTGCACTATCCTAACTTCAAGCGCAATACGAAATGCAGCAGTTAGTAGTCCAAATAAATCGATAAACTCCAAGATAATGTGCGCTCAAAATTACTCTCGCACCTCACACAGCCCACCCACTCATGGCTCCGCCCCCTGGGCGTGGTCAGTAAACATGTCAAGACTCATTCAGTTACACAGTTGGCAATCCGATCGGGGTCCTACTCGCTCGCAAGGGATGAGGTATCGATCGTAGAGGAGGGGGGCCGTGTCTGGACCGGGGGGGTCGTATCTGATTCTGAGAGAGGTTTCTACGTGTTGCTCGCAAATTTTCCGCAATGTAGATTTTCCGTTTCACGTGGCTATGTGTCCTCGTAGTCGGCATTTTTTTTTCAAAACTGGCTCTATTTCTGGAAAATTGGTGGAGAACTGGAAGATTTTGGGACGGCGGTATATGAGGTGGAGAAAAAGGTTGTACTGGAGGAGAAAGCTTGCGAGGGGGTCCTGCTGATACCGCCACTTCCTTCATCGCGATGTTGCCACATTCCGGAAAAACCATCCAAATTACCAGAAAACTCCACTCGTGATTCTGGAGAAATCGTTCACGAGGAGAACTGCCCCTAGCTCATACTTTTCCTTTTTAGCGTCTTCACTTTTCCAGTGCCATGGTCTTTGATCCACGTGAAGTTTTCTGGATCTTTTCCAATGGTGCCACCGATCAATGATCATGATTATTGATCAATCACGCACCAGTTATTGATTGAAATGCACACCTAGAGGAAAGTTAGTGACCTTCCTGACCAAAACATCGAAATCCTCCTGGTCTGCGAAAATTGTTGGATTACTCCTTCACCCCAGCCTTGTCCCATCGTTCACCGCCATCAGGGCACTTCATGCCATTGGAGGAGAATTTTGCAAAAATATGACACCTTCCTGGGAATTTCCTCCTCTGGTACAACCCTCCCCACCCCACCCAATTTAAATGACCACTGTTTTTTTTGCCTCAAATTCCCCAGTTTCTTCCGTCGAACCCTCCCCCTCCCCTCTAAAAACCGTATGTCGGGCCCTTACATCAACAGCCTGGCTCGACGTGAAGGCCATTTGTTTACATGGTTCCTTCAATTTCTATTCTTATGGCGAACGGAGAAGATGATGAACGTCACAAAGGATCTCCCATCCCGTGGACGAATTACCCTCCTAGTTAGTATGCCAGGCGGTAGTCAATTGTTGCCTAGTCGCGTATTTTTGCCTGAACGTCAACGATAATTACAATGGAAGAACTTCCTATTTTAGAATTGAATTTCACGGCGCGTCGGGCTTTGGGGGGGGGGTGGTGGGGAAGGCAGAGGTCGCATTTGGTCGCTGGAAAGGAGAGGTCATGTTCGCCTTTGAGAAAAAACTTTCGGTTGTGGGCCTCTCTCTGTTTTTCCTGTTTCAGGTAATCATATAGCTCCTTTCGTTCGAAGGCAGAGGAACGATAGGTGAATAGGTGGCATGGGGAAAGAGGGGAGGAGGGGGTCTTGCAAGAGAAGAAAACTCTGAAGATACAAGTAAGTATTCCCCCGAACGGCAGGAAGTGCCCGGCGATATTTACAGCTTCGAAGTTATTTACACTTACTCTCACGTATATCGGCATCAAAAGAGGACAAAGCCTATTTTGCACCCACAAAGCCCATTAATCTGCTTCGGCATCGGAATAATCCCTTCAGAAAGGCTATTGTTGGCACAAATGGCTGATTCCTCACGTCATAGCCCGCGCCGTAAGGAACACCTCGGGAGAAACGGGAAGAAAGGTCCACAAGTCAG
>MU919780.1:11288-22280 GCA_036418165.1 Cooperia oncophora
AGTGACTTTCATAACAGGGTCTTACTGCCTGACGGTCGTCGAAAAAAACTACTGGAAAGAGTTCCTCTCCGAAAAATTCAATTGAAAATAATGGGCACTAATAGGCGTGGAAGGGGACTGTACGCTTTTTCACTGCCTTCTTTGTCTTTTTTCGTCTTCTCACACCGTGTCTCAGCCTGCAAGTCCTGTACAGTCCTGTCAAGTACCCTCTCAATTCCTGTCAAGCTTGGCGAAATAGCACCAGCGCCATTCATTTGACCAGTTATTTTGACAAGTTTGACGGAGTTTACAGGGTGCTTTACAGGTGATAACAAGGCTTACAGGCGCTTATAGGTGTGCCCCCACCAAGGTAATTGCACCGACTTGAATTTTGGATGATCTTCAGATTCTTTGTGAGGAGTAGTACTACCGTACCCCCTTGCACTTTCGAATCTCTCCTCTGAAAAAGAGCAAAAAAAACATACTCACATCAGCAAATTCCTTCGCTATCAATTTCGGGGATGCAATTCGTTCGACCGTTACTGGACATCCCTAAGGAGGAGAAAATTAGCGGAATGATCGTTTTATCAACAAAAATGAAGGGTAACAAGTTGATAGTAAGGAAAAATTAGATGCTGAGGATAATCAGTTCTACAGTCTCACTTCTTTTGGTTTTCCTTCCGCATCTCGCTGCTTTCGTAGTCTCGGGTAATAAGGCCAGCATTGATGGTCCCAGCTCATCAAACCAGTCTTGTCGTATCTACAGCCGCAGCGGCAGATAGTGTTGTGGGCTGATTCACTCGGTACCGCGTATGAAGAACTTAGCTAGATTGAATAGGACAGACAAATTGTTATCTCTTGCTGTCAATCCCTTGCCATTAAGCCTCTAAACCTCATAAAGCTCGATCAAAATTCGAGGGGCGAGGTCGAGGTCGTGATTGAACTATATAAAAACTGGAAAAGCTTTCTCGAAAGTAGAACAACTTAGGCGCGCAGGTTGATCGCTTTCCATGAAATATTTCAAGTTTCAAACTGCATTCAAATACGGCTACAATTTTGAGTCAAAATTGTGGCCGTATTTGCTAGCCTTCTACGGAGTGCACCTTGCCCGAGACTTCCAGTCAACCAATTTTTTGGCCTTTTGTTTTAGAAGGGTCTGATCCAGCATTGAATGGTTGGGGGATATTTCGCACATTCCGTATTCTCACTCTCATCGTCGTGTTCACCAGGGCACATCGTTGTTGGGGAATCCCCAATAGGGGGGTCGTATTTGGTCGCCAGGAGGGGGGGGGGTCGTATTTGGGCTGAGAAAAATTTATTTTGATAGTTGATTTTTCTCGCTTCACGGACGTTGTAAAGGGGGGGGGAGGGGTCGTATTTACTTTTTGGCCTTCTGGGAGTGGTGGTTGACTTTTCGTGATTTTCCTGTTTCATGTGTACTATATACCCTTCCCCCTCTCCTCCCCTCCTCCCCCGCTCGACAGGAAAATTTTAGGGTAGAAGTAGGGAAATTCTCGGGAAATTTCAGTAAAAGTAGGAATAAGTTGGTCTAGGAATTGATAAAATAAAGGGGGGGGGGTCGTTGTCCTTGCCGCTTTTCGCTTTTCCTGCTTCATATGTGCTTTTACCCCTTCCCCGTTCGACGGCTCTATCAAAGGAGGAACCATGGGGGGGGGCGTACCAACAACCCCAAAAAAAGGGGGGGGGTCGTACGAACTCGACCAAAATCCCCAACCAATGCTGTGCCCTGGTGTTCACTGCTTTATGAGACTTGACAGGTGTTTTTTTGCGAGAGTAAAAAGCAGTTTCATTTCTGACTGGTATCACTTCATGGCTTCACAAATTTCCATAAATCTCTACGTGTTGGCACAGCACGACAATAGGAAGCAGCGAAGGTGCGATTGCCCGCACTCCCGAACGAGAGCGTCCCTTAAGTTCAATGAACTTACGTAGAGAACTCTAGAGCATGTACACTGAATTCGGAGCAGGTCCTCGTTTGGCAGCAGGTTGTACTTATCAACAAAATCTGAAAAATTGTTGTCAACCGGCTTCTTTATTATGGGAGCTTTCGAATATGGACGACTGGCAAAAATCCGCAACGGATTAAAGATTGAAAGAATAAATTTCGAAAAGCGTCCGCTTTCAGTGCAGAGGCTATTTTCAGAGGAATGGAGTGAGGGCCTCCCGCAGTCGTTTACAGGCACTGGGTTCTTTTCTTCCTCAATCGATCAAAACCCTGCTTATCACTGGTGGAGGGCAAGGGCGGCGGAGGACGGGCTCAGCTCCGCCTACTGACCACCGCCGCCGAATGGAATTCGATCATCTACACTTCTAAAAAATAGTGGCGTACTAATGCTGTGCTGGTCCTTAAGTTGGAAACCAGTCACAGTCCTCATCATCTACGGATCTTGTCGAGGCGCACAGCGCGCTGCCGTAGTCTGTGACGCGAGCAGGGCTGCTCCTCGGTTGACGTGATCGGCTGATGTTTGATGCAAGAAACTCAACCAACGAACAAAAAACCACATTGCAAATCTACACTAACTCTTCTATCCCTCCCAGACCTTCCTATCAGTTCATAAACGTAAGAGAAGGTAAGATTAATTCTTAACATTTGTATAGACTGGCCTGAAGTTTTCTTTTATTTTTTAACGTCGATTTTATGCTCTTTTTTACTGTATTTTGCCTTATTTCAGGCTTTATTCAACGGCGTTTGCCACTTTTTCAGCATTCATGCAGAGTCAGTAAATCGTTAAAATTGCTCGATAATAATCCCTTCCAGCTTTCGCAAGCTCCAAGAGTTGAAAAAGTGGGAATTCGCAGCCGAATTCCATGGAAATCAGCTGATTCGCCGTCACCGAGCCGCAGCCGCTGTCGCGTCACATTGCAGCGCGGCTGTGCGCCCTGACAGCCCGTAATGATTGAGAGACTAGTACAAGGTCGAAAAAGCACGACATAGATCTATGTACAAAAGGCATAAGTATAAAAGGCGCTCACACGTGCTGGTCCCATTTAGACATAAAAACAATTAGCCTAAAACCACCGAGCACATTACTAAACAAAGAGCAGGTTATCAAGGAAACACCAGTGAGGTTCCAGAGCATCATAAAATATACGAACCAACAATAGGGATCCACCGCATAACACCAAATCGGGGCAGAATACAGCTGTCAGATTCGCCCCACCGACTCGACACACAAATGGAAAGGAATTGAAAAAACGGGACACCCAACACGCAAAGCGGAATTCCGCTCAAAAAAAAATCAAAAAGATCAAGCAAGTGCAATAAACACTGACAGTGACAAAGCGGGTGAGTCCACATCCAAAAACATCGGGGGCACTTTAACAGCCACGAGATGCCGGGATAACGAAGCGCGGCCGATAGTGTGAATTGAAACCTCTGCAATAAAGCACTTTGTTTTGTGCAGATCTCTGGGTGAATTCAGGTTCTGAGGAGATAGTTCAACCTTTATCAGTTCTGAAATCAACGGCGCTGGCAGGACTGCATAGAGTAGATCGATGCTTGTCACATTCTCGGTAGACTTGAGCTGAAAAGGTTGATAAACTGATTGCAATTCTTATCTTTTGAATACTGACTACCTATTCCGATTATTATTTGTTTCAGCAAAAGTAGTATTGTCTGGTGGATCATAGTCTGGCTGCGGAGAAAGGGGCCGTCAGGCGGGATGAGTTTGGCGCCGCGCCAAATCCGTTCTCGACCAGTTGTTAAAGCAAGCAATTGACAGGACTGTATCGTATCCCTCGTTTTCCGCCAGCTGTTGTCGCTTATCTGGTTGAACAACTGGTGGAGAACGGGTCGGTGGAGCGCCAAACCCAGCTTCAGTGACACGCCCCATGATGAGCAGCGAACAATACTGTAAGGACCTAATTCTTGAGAAACCCTATCTCCCACATCATGTGTGTCTCCCCGAAAAAAGGGAAGGCGAGTCCTTACCGGAACATCCACTGGAGCACGATCGAGGCGTAGTTGGTGCACCAAATTGGAAGTTATGCAATCTCTGCAGGCCATTCCAGCATTCGTTGCAAAAAGGTCCAGTTGTTTTGATGGTGAACAGCGGCAGCAAACAGAAGGATGGTGCTAGAAAAAGGTAAGAGGTCGCTTAGTTTGGAAGTTAAAAACCTTTAGTTGAGCTTTGAAGACAAGCTTATTGTCTGTATTTGCTCTTAAATTGGTATTCTTGTCATAATACTCCCACCTCAAAGTACCGTGATAAACGGGAACCATCACAAAAATTCATCAAAATTGTTTTCAAAAATTTGCTCACCTCACTCTCATCCCTTAGGCGTTGATCTGTTGCTCTCTCAACTTCCCTGAGAAACTGCAACCTATCGTACTCGTGGCAGCGATCGCTCTGAAAATGTAGACATGGGCTGAAAATTTGGAAGGGTTACCGCAGTAATAATGGGAGAACAACTGAGCAGTGGCACAGTTTGAAATACACACTAAACAAAAAACTACCAAGTATCCTGAGTGCGTGTACCCCCGAAGCATAAAGTATGGGGCATTCCGATGCAGATTGCATCTGTATGCTGCACCTTGGCAATAAGCAATAGAAGCCCATATCAGAGGGCAAAAAGGGGCGTTCCCCGGTACGTCGTTGCGAGATCGGTAACGGTTTCGTGATGACGCCCTCCTCTTTTCAAGCGCATAACTTTGCCTCTCTTCCGTATGGACCTCCGCGCGTGATTACTTGAAACGGACGGACCCGTTTTTTGGCCCATAGATTATGGGCGCGTAGGCTCAATAAAGAGAGGCCAACCACGTGCTAGCGTCATATATTGGTGATCCCCAGCAAGTGGCCCACCCGATGGCTCGATGGCAGCTTTATGGGAAACTTAAGAAAAGGGGTCGGAAGTCGGGGAAGGGGGGGGGGGCAAAACAGGAGAGGAAGTTCGGATCGTATTTTCTAAAAATTTCCCCCAACAACAAGATGTGCCCAACTCGGGAAGGTGACTGGGAAAACACACGGCACTAATGGTAAGCTCCAAAGGAAAGGTGAAAACTTACCTTTTCTGCCAGCAATTGACTGTTGACTTCTGGGGCAAAGTAGCTCGGATTATCGGAGCAGCGAGTCTTTTCCTTGCGAATATCGCGTTCTCTGAAAAGGAATGTGAATGGGAGGATAAAAGACAATGGGAAGGGTCCTCTACAATCCATGAACGATTTAATCACTTACTTCAATCTTAGCGATCGTACAGTATCTGTAATGAGCTGGAAAAGAGACATAAAGTCCTTTTGACGTTTAGCACTGTGAAGGAAAGCTTCGCGATCCATGGCTCCCAAATATCGAGCATTCGCATTGATTCGGATCCTGAAAACCCAATTTGTCGAGAAGTTCTACTGGACCACAGCTAAAATACTGTGGAGGACGAAAAAAAAAACAAAAAATGCTTCAGAACCCCGTCCACGAATTTTAACCAAGAACTGGGTACCTGAGTATGCGGGCATCATCTCGTAGCTCCATGAAGAGGATGAGCAACGGCTTCCTTATAGGTTCGTCACCACTGAGACGGACCTGATAGGTGACATCAACCATGACTCGGTCCGAATCGATCCATCGAACAACAACACGCTTGTCTTCCAGGAGAGAAATCTGAAAAATGGGGCATGTGGAAGGTCAGGAAATACGAGAACAGTTAGGGAGGGTTAGGAGATCCGACGCGCGGTGGCCTAGTTTCACGTCGTCGCAATTCAGATCTACTGGTTCACAGGACCGCCAATGAAGGAAAAGTTACCATTTCACGGAAATCAAAGTTCTGAAGTGTACGCGTTTGAATATCAATGACTTCGAACATTGAACTTGCGTGGGTCACTGCCGAGATGTCGACGAGATCAGCAGGTTTTGGCTGAACGTTCTGAAAGGCTATGTTCTGCACATGTTACTGCTAACCCACTTTTTTCCACTGACCTTCGCTGAACACTCTGGCTTCGCATCGATAAAACTCCAGCTGCTCGATTGTCTCGTGCGTTCAGTGCTCTTCGGAGGCGAAGAACTAGTTAGAAAGTCTCCCAGTGTCAAGGAGGTCCTGCAATGAATAAAGTACTCTTCAGGGACTGGGTACAGTCCCGCATGCGCTGGGGCGTTTTGGAGGGGGGCTGGGTTTGGCGCGGGACAGCCTGTTTTCCATCAAAAAAAATGGCAGGCGACGGCCAACTGATGGGGAAAGGCTGGTGCAGCGACACCGAGGCTGGGTGCAACAACACAGGTCCCACCCTACCCCCCCCTCATTGCACAGTCCGAAACGCCTCAGCGTTGTGCAGACAACAGGACTGTAGCCTGCAGATAAAGGAGTTCGTTCATTTCATACAAGTAGGATAGTCTGTCTGAAAGGACTTCGATTAGACCTATGAGGAATCGCAATTGGTCAAGAGTGCGGCATATTCTTAGAAAACTCCCATTGTTTCTGGCAGGCCAATGAATCTCTTCAATCACGCATGCGCTTGCGTTCTTGCAAGGTCCTGTCTCTAGGGCTAAGCCTGCAGAAATAACTATGAGTTGTAGCTAAGCGTCGGAAAAACCTAATGCGGCATATTGGGTGTAGGTTGTTATCCACAAACGGGGAGCAGTCCGTCCAGAGGGGTCCGGTCCATAGGAGGGGGGATTTGCATTTTGTCGGACGGAAGTCGGTCTCAGTATCTGGTCCTGGCTGAGAACGTTGTCCCTCAGAATTTTTCTTACGGAGCTCCAGGTGCAGGCGCGTTTCAATGTCTCGAGTGCAGCACTATTTCCATTGTTGGCTAGTAATTCTAACATGGATCGTAATATGAGCTCCCATCTCCTGTCAGCGGGCATCTTTTCGGAGACAATGCAAAACTGTAAAGGCAGCCGCCCGGCATATCAAATTCGAGAGTAATGAAGCGGCTCACGGGTAGTAATAGCAAGGTAGCAAGAAACCTATTAGTGAAGAAAAATCAAAAAGAAAACATGCAAAATGCCCTATAAGGAGTTTCATACCGAATAGCGGTTGTACGTGCTTAAGGCGAAGAGAAGGAGTGGTTGCACGAGTTCTCACTTGTTGATTTCAGCTGTTTCCCCTTATCACCTCACTCTCACCACACGACGTGGAGAGAAGCAGCAATGGAACAACCGCACCATCAGGCAACCATTAGAAATGAAGTTGGGCGTCGTCGTCGGCAGGTGGGCGGGGCGGTCGGCTCTTTACTAGCAATAGGCGCTATCCTCTCGTCTTTGTGAGATGCAAAACTAGTACATACTGCATCTGCATTCCTTATGGGGAGGGCTATGATACCCAGAAAGGGCGTACGGAGGCATAAAGTGAACGTTGGCTGCCTGCCCTTCAAGGAAATATGGGGATACAGTGGTAGGAAGCTAGGAAAACTCAGAAAAGCAGATAGGTAGGAAAGTTGCCATGCCGAAGGGGATGAAATCGGGTTGGAGGGCAACCTGGATTTTTAATGGCACTCAACCCGATGCTGTAGCCCCGCCACTCCGAGCGCGCATAAAAAGAATCATGCCCGTGGAGTCACGCGCGATATTCGCATGAAAACTTCATGATTCCAGTCTCGGAATGGTACTCGAGTCCACTTACTTAGGGAATACCAACGCTAGTTTCAACGTCTCTGCTGGCTCCTTGATGACCAAATCGCTTAATCGTACTAATGATTTGGGATGTAGTATGAGGGAGGGCCCTATCGCGCGGTTCCTAGGGCACGGTGAAAAGCGCAGAAGCTGAGCCGGCGTTCTAGGGTACGCGTGAAAGCGAAGGCAAACCTTTGGCGGTTCTGTTAAGGACTCAAGGTAATCTATTTCAGCTGTGATTACCTTGGACTACTTCAGCCACCTCGAGTTCTTCTTCGTCTTCGTCGTAGCAGCAGCTCTCATCCGACAGGTCAGAGCTGTGGTCCGCTTGCCGAGATTTTGTTGTCCAAGACCCCTTTTTATTATCTGAATTGGCTGATTTTAGGCAGATGTTGATTGCTCAAACAGCTGAAAAAGAATATTTGTAGGCAACTGCTAATAGTCCCGAATAAGACCAACTTCGCTGAGTTTTTCCGGCGAGAATTTTGAGAACAGGGTGAGGCTCGACGATGTTGATGAGAATTTTTGCCGGTTCAACTTCGTCCTTTTCCAGGTTTCGCCGTTCCCGCAATGCTGCTTGGAAGTGGGAAAGCTGGAAAATGGGATTCACTTTTCAAAAAACAACTTAAACAGTGACGATTGGAAAACAGGCTGCTAGATGGTGCAGTTCGGCTTGGTGGGGGCACTTGGCAGGTTGCCAGAGACTGCCACCGATGTCTACTAGGAGAATTACAGATTTCTATGAAGCTATTCCATAACAAGGGCTTGTTTTTTTACTTTACAAGGTGTCGACAAGGTGAAACGTGAATTTAACAGGTACAATTAAAAAAACGGAAGTTGAACATGCCCCCTCCAAGCCGAACAGCGCCTTCTTTATTAGCACAGCTCACTTTTTGTCCTTTTCCTTTCGTGGAAATCGTGTTGACCGTCCCATTTTCCTCCACGTGCACGCCTGTGACGTTAAGGGCTTCGATATCAGCGAGACCTGCAAGTGCATTAAAATTTTTAACGTCATGGAGGTCCCTTGATGAATCCTGCTAAGCGCACTAAAAATATGGGAAAAATAGTTAGTAACTCACGACGAGGGGTGATGACTCGATTTGCTACGAGAACCTCAAGATCGGAGTGACGGTTGCTCTCCAGCAAGGTTGGAACGCTTGAGCTGAAAAATCAGAGAGTCGTCAAAATGGACCAGGCCAAAGGGTCATGCATGATATCGTCGCAGTCCAGGCCCGGCTGCGTTTTCTACCAATGTGGTCGGTTCATGGAAGAAAAGAACCAATGGGAGAAAGCGACGCGTGGGTTCATTCCATGCCTCCACAACGACCCACCAGAATGTGACGATAAACTGTGCATAATGCGGCCTGGAGATTTCTCAAAGAGGTCAGATTCTCCCAGCTGATGCTTTTCCCCAAAGTTGGGACGCTTCCCACCCTGACGCTGTCGAACGGCTAAGCCTAACTACCAAATAGACAACGTTGGCTAGTACTTACAGTTTTCCATCGCTGGTGCTTATTTAGCGAATACTGAACATCCGAATGAAGATCGTTACAGCTTTCTTCTTTTTGCAGACGCTTTTTAGCTCTCTGAAAAACTTGCCCTACATATAGGCTCCTTCACCTATAAGGCCCTAGCTGTGCTCAGCACCAATAGGTTCCACTCACATTGCTCAGTGTATTAGCAGGATCGAGAAGCGTCTTGGACACGATCACCTGATCGGCCAGTTTCTTCTGGAGGAGGGCGTCACCTCGGCGCCGTCGTCGACGGAACTGTCCAGAGTTCTTGGCCAAGTCGTGAAGTCTGAAACATTTCATCTTCTTGAGGGATACACTCGTAATAGCTGGATTTAGAGAGCTTACGCATAGATATTCTCTTGCTCTTCGTAATACGACATTCTTGTAGACGTCTCTGAAAACAAATTCGGTATAGTAATGCCGCCTCCTAATAGTTAGCACCTTCTTTTCAACGAAAGCAACTGGCAGGGTTGAAACAATTCGACGAAAGGTCAAGGATAGCGAGAAAATACTGAACTGGTTACTTAGGAACAGTACTGAGCGCCTTTCCCGGGAAAATCCAGAAAAGTCGGAAGTTCCAAAAATGTCTGTGCAGGATGGTAGGTACACCGCTTTCACTGATGGAGGAGATATCAACTGTGATATTACACCAGGTCTTTGATGAAACCCTTGCCCTTCATAAGCCCTTCTGCGTTAAATCACGCCCCTCTTAATCAAGTACGACTCTATCTACAACGACATGGAAGAAACATCGCCGCTGAAGACTTGCCTACCATGGCGTGAGTGCCCCTCCCCAAGTTATTTCTTGATGCTTTATCGTTTTCGGGAATCACTGGTCGCGGGTGGCGGTTGTTATGAAAACAGCCGCAATCAGTTCTCGCTAAAATTTGACAAACAGAACCTCTTTGTTAAAAGGAGGACAATGTAGACTATCGGTTCGTAGACGGCCCATTTAACATTTTCCAAACGACATCATTAAGCATTAAAAAAAACTGGCAATTAGGAGCCCGTTTCAACAGCGGGCGCCCTCCAGTAGAGATACTTTCAAGAACTCTTCGGGTAGGTCTGATGGGCGTATTTTGCTAGTTCTCATTCAATGTCGCACTTGAGCCCGACCGCGCCGAGTTCTCATACCAATTAGCGAAAAATGGCGTATTCAGGACTTATGTTCCCTTAAGAGAAGATCATGACAGTAACGGAAAATGAAATGGGCAGTCACCCACAACAGCTGTCAAAAATTAATCTTTTGCCAAAAATCGAACAAATTTGGACTACTAAAGAGGTGGAAAACAACGAGGAAGCCAGATTCCGCTTTGCATGGACCAAACTCGAAAGAGAAACTTCTACTATTCGCTAAGAGTTATTCCCCTGGTCCTACCATTTCTTCTTTTTCAGGAGTTCTGGCAAAGGCTAGGCAGTGGTTGCTAAGTGACCCACGCGGATGGGAGACAAAATAACGTTCTCGGACATCGAGCTTTTTTCTAAAGGGTTTCAATAAGATACTATTGTGATTTTTCCACTGACTCAAGGGAACCCATGAACGTGAATAAGGATCCCACTGGTATGGAAATCAATGATAATTGAACTGGTAGCGTTGAAATGAATCGGGACGAGGTATATACAAAGTATAACCGGGTAAGACCAAGCCGTGTAGATTCTAACAAGGTGAGGAAATGAGCATTTGTGGATTTAAACTAAGCATGAGGGGGTTGAGAGATTTATCATCTATCCACATCACAAAGTATGCCCTGGTACAGGTATAGTTTTTTACAGTACATGACCAGAAAACAAAACGAGGAAACCATCAGCTATTGATGGGCTTTACCATCAGAAGGAGGAATAGGGAAACATGGAGCGAAGTTACTTCAAGAGAAACCCTCATTGGAGTCAACCAGACACTCGGAATTCTACCTCTGCGATGAGGGGGTGGATGATCAGGA
>MU919798.1:7962-25346 GCA_036418165.1 Cooperia oncophora
TTCAAGCATATTCACTTAACTAATCTGCTTCGCAACCGCGCGCATATATGGTCCATTCGTTGCTCGGGCACGTAGAACCCCGGAAACTCATTCAATCGCAGCCAAATTTACCATTTCACAAAAACTTACAAAACTAGACTTTCAGAAGGATAAGTTCATCTTCAACGTGATTGCTGACGATAATGGTATTCCAGAAGCACAGCGTTCAACAGTTCAGGTGAGAAGAGATTGCTTTCAAAACCTGTCCCACAGGAAATACACCAAATGTCAATAAATTTCAGGTGACCATAAAAGTCCATGAGAAGCAACAATCGGCCCCTCGTTGGCAGACGAGTCCCGACTGTAAACCGGAGGTGACCGTGGTCGTTGAAAATGGCGAGGTATGTCTATGAGACTGTTTCTTGTAGACGTTAAATCTAACCGACCCCAGACAATCAAGAACTGAACACGAGCTACGTCTTGTTTCGCTCGCGCGTCATGTGGAGCTTGTCAGGGGGACTGGCTTTTGGCGTGGCGCCAACCCGTTCTCCACCAACTGCGAACAAGTGACAACGATTAGTGGAAAGCATGCTGGTGCTGCTCCACTCCCTCCCCCCTCACACGCCGCAGCATCTGCAGCGAACAAGACTGTAGATGCAGATCTCTGCAGAGTAAGATTGTCATCATATTCATCAGTATTTTAGTTTTTATTGGTGGATTGTGATTTGTTTCTTCTTTACAGATGAATAAAGTGCTGCTGCGGTGTCGAGCCATTGCAGGTGACAACTCGAAGAGCTCCATCGTTTACAAGTAAGTTTTAACTGCAGAGCCAGAAGCGTTTATTTTCAAGCCCATCAGCTTTCACCGTGCTTTTTCGTACTACTCTCGTTTTCTCTATTTCTGTAGTGGGCTGATATTTCATACAGGATCATGTCTTATACCTGTCTACCGTCACTCCACACGGGACCGGTTGCTGATTAGTGCGCTACCTTAAGGGAAAAACTGTAACGCTCACCTCCATAGATCCTGATCATTGCCATGTGTGAGGAGAATGAGTCCGCAGCTAAAGTACAGTGTCACTTTCTCCCGTCAAAATTGTACAAGCGAAGCTAGAGGGTAGTAGCTCTAGAGTGTTGTCTTCAGACTCCACTCGCGCTGCCGCACGGCCATGCACGCGCCTAACAATAGCCACACGAGCTGCTTGTCCGCGCTCTCTGCCCTTGCTGTGACCTCTGACAAGGGAGGTCGTTCAGGGCGTGGTGCGCTTTTCGAAAACGGTTTTTTGCATATTGTAGGGGCTCATGCAGGGACCTGAAAAGTGTGCTTCATTTTCGCTGCGCGCTTCCGGGAAAGGTAAAAAACGAGTGAAAAGAAATCTGTGGAATCTGCTTCGTTCTGGGCCTCTATGCGGCGTAGGTCACTTGCAACTTTGACCAGTTGCTGAGTGGGGGGTCCTTATAAAGGGGCCGTTTGAATCGAAGCGAAAAATCGCCGTAAGTGAGCTTCCAACTTGGGTCATGTGCTCAAGGGTGAACGGCTTCTTGCAGGGTTTCATCAACGATAAGAGCGCTAGCATAGCCGAGCACCGGATGGCCTAGCGGATAGAGTGGAGGTTTCGCAATCGGACAGTGAGGGTGGGGTTGATGGTTCGGCTCCCCTTGCGTCGTAGGCTTTTTGCATTTTTTAGATTTCGCTGTTCTCGCTTCCATTTGGGTCTGCGCATGAATATAACTCGGATAATATTTCCATTTATGGGCACATTCTGAGTAGCTATACCTCATGAGTCAGTGCTATTAAAGTATTTCGATTTTCACGCACCATTGAACAAGATTGTTGCTGGACGTTGTTCCTCATAGGCTATACAGTGGATCTGATTGCGAATTTAGTAACTTCTGGTGTGGTGTCACTTATAGACAATTTGGGGGGCCCACATCTCCTTTCCACTAATTCGTTATGTACACCAATGTAGGGAACGTTCACCGCTATTCTGTCGCCAAATTGCGTGGCGCCAAGGATAGTGTACAGGGGTTGAATCAGGCCACTATTACCACTAAAAACGAATTTTCAGTCAAAAATTGTTTTGACCTTCTTGGGTTTACTTGGGGTTGTCCGGTGTCCGTAGCGTCAACGATACGCATCGCTGTTACGAAGATGTGAGACTCCGCTCACACTGCCGACCAAATGGTCACCTACAACCCGAAAAAGTCAAAAAAATTTTTTCGCTCAAAACTTGCTCCTAGGGGTAATCGACAGTCCTGATCACGATTCTAGACTTTATTTTCGGTTCCAGTGCCATCTGGCACCGGCATAGCGCCGAAGAGCTGAGTCTGTGCATACTAACGAATTCGAACGAAAAAGCAGTTTTGCTCCATAAAAGTAGGATTGTTCAGTTCATCGTGAATGTTTTTATTAGGAGCCAATTATTTAGACAAACATGGATCCAAAAAATGAAAAATTGTAGAAAAGCAAAATTTTGTCCTCGGTGGGATCCGAACCATCGACCTATTTTTTTACGTTTTTTTTATTCGTAGAAGCGCGCAGCGAAAAAAATGAACCTCAGTTTTCTGGTCCTCGTATGTGCCCCTACAATATGCACAAGACCATTTTGAAAAAGCTCACCACGCCCTGAACGACCTCCCTTGTGAGTGTTTTGCAGAACCTTAGCATCACACATCTGCTGCGCTGAAGAGTAGCCGGGGGCGCAGCCATCCTACTACACATAATCCAATATCGTCGTGTGGTGTGTCGCGTCTGTCTTGTTCTGTCACGAAATCCATTGCGACTTTCCAGTAGGCCTGTGGAATTGATTCCAAGGAATCATATAGGGCATTTGACAGGAACATTAATGAATGCGCGTACAGAAGTAGCATATCGTCTGCGTGAGCCATATCTGCTTACCACTATCCTACAACCCCTTTATCGTGCACTTTTGAGTGTTGTGGAGGAAGTGACACGCTACTGCAGCTGCGGACCCATTCGGCTCAGAGTTGACAGCGAACGTGCCCTTACGAAGTGTACAGTTTGTCTTCTCCTCTTCCATAGCCCCTCATAGGATGCTAGCAGCTGCCCAATTGCCGAACACAGACAGACGTAGCAAATTATATGCAGTAGGGATGATGCGTATCGTACCGTGTGCGCGTATCGTATCGTACTGGTTCGACCAAGAATATAAAGGAATACTAGGCCAACGCCGGAGGCTACGTGTGCGAAGATTGAATGGGTGTGGGCATGGAGAAGATGAACGAGCACCATCTAAGCCCGCTGGCAGTGGCGGCAGGCGCCAAGTAGGAGTTTTTTTTTTTTGCAGCAGACAAAACCCCACAGCGCGCGTTCCATTTGGTCTCAGGCGATGGCGAAAAAGTGGTCAAAGTCAGCAAGGAGGCTGACAGCCTAAACGACGGCAGACCTAAGCCAAAATTGGTGACTAGCTGTTCGGATGAGAAAAGAGTACGCTTTAGCGAGTTATTCTCAACACAACGAAAGAAACATGCGCCGACGAAGGTCGCGTCCGCGGCAATTGCCAAACCGGCTATCACAGCAAAAAGGCTCGCCTCACCTCCTCGTTCTTCTTGATTCTTTGCTACCTTTTTCGAATGTTCAAAGAAAGTATTTCACATTGTAAGTGTACTATTTACTTTAGGATAATGTGTACTGCTTTTTTAGGTTGACCAATGGTGGTATTATGAGGCCAGGTAAAGCGGATGCGAAATTCCGTCAATTTAACAAAATCGAGGATGGGCGAGAATGGGTAGAGGTTGTGATCATGGAACCGCTTGACTATGAACAGGCTCAAAACTATACCCTCACGCTCACCGCTACGGTATGCCAATTAACCTATTGTCACAGTACTGTCAGTAGTGGAGAACCTCACTGTTTTCAGGACGTGAACTCACATGTGTCGTCATCACGATCATTCACGGTACTTGTGAAGGACGTAAATGACGTCGTGCCACAGTTTACGGTGGATCTCTTCACAGGAACGATTGACGAGGAGCTTACACCAGCTGAGTATCTGGAAAGGTGAGGCCTAGCCTTTCTTTAGTGTCTTGGAGAAAAATGCTACCGATATTTTGAATGTTCTGCTAATTTCAATTTCACCGTGATAAAAACATCTCGTTCCAGATTCGATCGAAAGCCGATAACTACGGTGAAAGCGGTCGACACAGATTCTGACGGTCCACAGAATGAGGTCGGCTTTTAGATCTTGAATTCGCTCTAGAGATATAGTTTTGAGAGGGAAGGTGGTTTAATGCAGGGAGGCGCGCCTTCACAACGCGAAACCCCTGAGATTCAAATCCGCGGCGTGGCATTGATAGAGCCTTCCTCGGCGTCTGCATCAGCCAACTAGTGCCAGATTTGTATGGAAAGACAAAACACTCATTCACTGTCTTGCAAATGCCATTATTGGCAAAGCTGCATTTGACAAGCGATTCTGAGCCGAAGTGAGATGCGCGGCGGACTTCAAAACGCTGACTGAGCATTTTGAAGTAATTGAGATAGACCGTTCTGAGGTTAGCTTAGCTATTACGGTTAGCAGCTGTTGGATGCAAAAGGCCTGCGTGTAGCGCTCCCTGTAGATAGACTGTAGGTGGACTTAACCTCCCATGGCACCCTCAACCACATGGGCGCCGGAAAAGAATTGGGGTTTCACTTCTACTGAGGACCTCTCTCCAATCTCGAATGAATGGCATGCAATCTGGAACTGAACTATCAAACGCTTATTCGACCTGGCTGTCATCTTAGTTTTCCAGATCCACTACCGCATTCTTGATGTGCCAGATCCCATGGGAGCACGGTTGTTCCGTATTGACGAGTTGACTGGTGAAATTTGGCCAAATGCCAAATTTGATCGTGAACAAAAGGATATGTACATTCTTACCGTGGAAGCTCGAGACAATCTACCATCCGCTCTACCAGGAGCCGTGGGCCCAAACAAAGGTGCCTTCGGATCGGATAAGAAAGCTCACTCAATGTCGTGAACTCAACTCTTCTTATAAGGGGTGCAACTAGTAAAGTCCTTTTCTAGATACGTGAAAGTCAAATTGTAATCGCGACGGTCACATGACAATGCGCCAATCGTTGATGAGCCAACAATACATTCGGAAATATTGGAGAATGCCGAATCCATCGGTTCACGATATCATCACTTGTCAAAGGCACATGATATGAATAATACGTCAGATTCATTTCTCGTTGAGTTTTTTCTCAAAGCTGCGTACCATTAATCTTAGTGGCGCCTGTATGTTCACCAGCGATGTCTGTCGTAATAAACATTGTAACCTGCATTATATCTCGCCGAAATGATGTTTGAAGCTTCAGTCTGGTGGGCTGAGACCGTATGGTTAACGCTGCACGAATTGCACAGGTCCGCAGCTACCGATTCAGTGGGCCTTGTGTTAAAGTGACGCGGATTTGGCGCCGCGCCGGCTCGTCTCTCGGGACGTCGCTGTGCCACACATGAAGCCGGTAATGATTGGTGGAAAAAGAGCTGACGTCGCCCCGAAATCCACCTCACACTGACACGCCCCACCGCTTCGCTTGCTTGGAACCATACGCAAAAAGATCAGCTTGGAAAAGTGCGAGGTGATGCTAGGCAGAAGAGACAGGACATCTTCTGAAAGGGCAGGGCCTCGGTTGAACAGTCTAAGCGACGTGGCTATCAAGCGGTAGTACGTACGGAAGGCACTTAACACAGGATTCAAAGGATTGATCCTCGAGGTGGTGCAGTCGGGCGCACGCCCTGCCACGGGCGGGGGGAACTTTGTGAAAAGTTTAGTCTCCTCCTCAGAATGCTTCTACAATGGCGAATCCCCATTCCCTCGCTTCCCCATCCTTTCATCCCTGCCTTGCCAAAACAGTTCCAAGGACGAGAAGGCCATACAAAGGATGAGCTCTCTGCCCATTTTATTTTCTGACCAATTATCAAGGGCGTTGAATTTGGCTCCAGTGTTCTGGGCACAATCATGTGAGCAAGAAGGATAAACTGAATTATTCTATGAATCTTTGGAGTTCAGACTCAACCTTGCGCTACGATGTTGTTGCTGCTCAAGGAGGTCGGATTCCATTTGTGGGCGCGAACGGATAATAGTGGAGCGATTTTGTGTCAGAGTAAATGAAGCTATTTTTCATGTCCGAATTTAATGGACTAACTTTGACGGCCAGTTTGAAAAGTGGCGTGATTCGCCCGCCCACTGGTCAGTGATTCCTTCATTTTCTCTGAACTAGCGTTTCACTGAAGCACCGAGCTTTCAGGAACCCACTCGACTATGAACAGGAATCGGTCTATTCAACTACGGTTGCTGGTCTCTGATGGTCGTCACAATGCATCGACTGATGTGTTCATCTATGTTGAAGATGTTAACGACAATGCCCCCGTCTTTGAACAGGTGAATCGAAGAAAAAAAAAGAAAATTTTGAGTTATTAATAAAATCCGGTGATGTTTCAGCCAAGTTATTCGACAACCATCCTTGAAGAGGACCCTGATATACCGAAAGTTCTCTTCCATGTGAAAGCTACCGATGCAGATAAGGTATGCACTCAGAGTGTGAAAGCTAAAAGCTAAATAGTTCTGAACAAGTTTCGTTCGCGTGGGATGCTGGGGCTGGCCAGGGGCCGAGTTGGCGTGACGCACTTATGAAAGTTGGGACAGGCCGACAGCAAGTTGCGTGAAAAAAGGAAGTGCCGCCAAATACAATGCCTGATAAGTCGCATCCGCAGCGATTTAGACTGCCACTCATGAGATTTAAAGACACTTTCCGCGTTGATTGTATAGGCGGGGTCACTTAAACAATCTCCTCTTCTTATTGGTCTGCCAATTCTTCCAATGTGGTGGAGAAGGTGAACGCGCTTATAGCGATATTGTCCAAATATCTCCTGGCCTATTCTATTCAGCAGGAAAGATGTTCTGCATTGATCGTGAGCAATTTTTTCCAACTACAGCACCCGATTGGGTGTCCAGTTCTTGAAGCATATTTCCTAATACTCCGTAAACTGTCGACGCTGATGTTTTAACTAGGGTTAATGTCATATCAGAAATAGTGTTCGCTTTATAACCCAGTTTTCCAGGATGAAAAGAGCCGTCGTATAATCTACTTGCTGGAGGGACAAGGTGCTGGCGAATTCTTCAGAATCGGTCGAGAAACAGGCGAGATCGAGCTCGTCAAGGTCAGTCGATTTCAAACTCACTCAACTTCTATTTTGCGTCATACTGTAGTTTCCGGCACTATTCAAGTACTTACGCCAATCCGAAAAAGGCCGGCCACGTCGCCAAGAACGGCCTATTAGCATTTCGTTGATCGGTGCACCGAGCTTACCTTTGTGGCGCAAAGTTTCCACAAAAAACTTTTTTTTTACATTTTGGGTAGTAAGATAGGTTGATAGTTTCCAAATTCCTCCATAATATACTCTTTCTGCCAAATCAGGTTGAGTAGCGCACGCACTTAAAGGAGTGCCAAATACATCACAGTACATCTCTCTCCCTCTTTCCTGTTTCTCTCCGCTCCCTCTCTCTCTCTCTCTCTTTATACTTCATTTCTCGTCCACTCAATATGCTCTGATTGATTCTAGTGCTATTTGCTGTTTCCGCGAGAAACGCTTTATTTCCACTAGAGCACTCGTGCGCGTGATGGGTTGATAAAGTCGTTTGATATTCATGGATGAGGGCATTTGGCAGGCGTTTTTCTTCGCCCTTTTCTGCTCGTAATATATGTCCTTGAACACGGAAATAATCCGTCAGCAAGTGGAAGTTCCTCTCCTCCCTCCCGCCTCGATTATCCTCTCCTTGCGCCCTCAACCCTAGAAAATTAAAGAGTACATAGCAAAAAGAGAAAAAAGGAACAGCTATCATTCTGCGAAAAAATATTATTTTTCTTCAGGCACTGGATCGTGATCCACCAAATGGAGTTCCAACATGGAATTTCATCGTTCAAGCTATCGATGACGATGGCCGTGGTCTGATAGGTTACGTTACGCCGACGTACAGGTAGGACGCAGGATTAGAAAGTTACACGATGCGTTCAATTAGCGAATGCTGTTTCTCAGTTTAACAATCTCTTTGAATTTTCAACATGGGAGACCTATGGGGAGAGGAGTTTGTCCGCTCCTCCATTTTCCTCAAGGTTTGTCATTCACTGGCGATATTTATCGCTGGACTTCTTCGACGGTTCTTCGTCACACTGGAGCTGTATCTGAAAGAAATAAGTCGGATGAGAAAAGTTCAATAGAGAATTATTAGGAATTCTTTGAAAATGTGAAATATTTGGTATAGTCGTGGACAATTCCTACACTTACTCATAATGTACTGCAGTATAGAGAAATGCAAACCAAAAACGCTGACCTCTGGAGGCAACCTATGTAAGGCCTTTCGAGGCACCAGCCCATAGCTGATACTGTTAATAATCGGCGCTGCAGGTTGGCCAAAAGGCATTACCCCCCCCCCCTTCGCTACTGCTGTTTTCTACCAATATCTCTTGCGCATTCTGTTTTGGCGAGTTCTTGCAGTTGATAACGTTTATTCAGGTTAACTTGAAAGACACCTAACGACAATGCTCCAATCTTTGCTGACGATCTGTATGGTTATGTGGAGGAAAATCGCCATCCTCAGTGTAAGTTTTCTATTAATCTATTTGAAGGGGGAACTGTACACTCACCTCCGTGGACCCTGGTCGTCGCTGTGGGAGGGAGGGATGAGGACCTAGTAGTCGTATATGTGCAGGTGATATGGGCCCGCAGCTGCGAAGAAGCGTGCATATTTTCCCTCGTATAGTGGCACGGGAAGAACGGAGCTGGAGGGTGTTAGTGATACCCCGTACCGTCTCTCCATAACTCCCTTGCGCGCCGCTTCTACTAGGACACACGGTTATTGTAAGGCAGACCGCGCTAACTTGTCTGCGCTCTCTCACTCTGTATTCTTCTCTACCTGAGGGCGTATTTTGCTTCGAGACCTTGGTAAACGCAGGTACTCTACCTTGAGGGCGGACGCTTCTGGAAGACAGCACCTGGGTGTTGTCACGCTCCAGCCTCGTTCCCGTGTACTTTTAAGCAGCAAACGTGGCGCGCTGATGGAGCTGCAGTTGAACCATTCGCCTCACCTATGGCAACAGTGGTACAGCATCGTAGTGGTGAAATGGATGGTGTCAGTCGATTCCCCACCCCTCAACAACGAGCAAATACGACCCCACTTAACAATCCGTGAAATGAGAAAAATCAACCATCAAAATAAAATTTTTCTCGGCCCAAACGCACCCCCCCCTCTCCGGCAACCAAATACTACCCCCTCTCCTGGTAAACAACTCGCACCAACGATGTGCTCTGGCTGAGGGAGCGGATATAGAACCAGTGAAACGGGAAAAACGCGGAAAGTCAATAAGCGGAAAGAATTTTTTCCCACAGCAACGCGGCAAATTTCTCTCAAAAGCACATGCGACCGCCCTCCCTAAATATGAGCAAATACAACCTCCCCCTTCCCAAGGTAGGAGTACGACCCCCTCCCGCGGAAAGTAGCCCCCCATGTGTTGCAGACAATGATGCTGGTACTTCTGATGGCAAAGTAACCATCGTGCGGAGATGAGTACTGTCGTGTCTGCGTTGCTCTACCGCAATACTTAATACTTTCTGCTCATTCGTGGGCACCTCATGCTATAGTTGTTCTGTAATGTACAGCTAACCGGAATTAATTTCGCAATTTGCCTATCCAATTCGCCAGGGTCTCTTTAAAAATTTTGAACATGTAATGTAGCCTATAAAGCGTGCGTTGAAAAATGTATTTGAATCAGAACACTTCAGCTCCTGATGGTGTGTACTTCATGGACGTACGAGCAACTGATTACGATGATCCAACCACTGACAATGCCCGTCTCGCGTACAGTATCGTGTTGAATAAGGAGATCGACGGTTTGCCAGTGTTTCGGATCGATCCCAATTCCGGAAAGATTTTCGCGATGGTACGTGTCTGTAATTGCCAGTCCCTGAAGGGGGCGGGGCAGGAAGCAATATTGCACGTCTTGCCCTACCTCTCACCATCTTCTAAATTTTTCGTTTAGCGGGCTCTGGATCGTGAACTGCCATCAGAACGTGAGTTCGTCATCGAAGTTCGTGCAACCGACCATGGTACACCGCCCAGAGAAGGTGAGATTTCACGTCTTCCTTGCAGTGTCCTACACTGAGGGAGTTCGCGTATAATGCTGGATTTTTCATTTATAAGATTCGATCGAGGGATTACTCAAAGACTCATTGGACATTTAGAATCTATCTATTCATTTATTATCTGGATAGAGTAAATTTTGGCGCAGATCGGCTGTAGTGGGGCAACCAAATTTCACTCAGCTGTGAACAGACCACCCTAGTGAGAACTGGTGTAAATTCCTGTGATTCAGAGGGCCTCTTCGAACAATGTTCGCAGAGTTTACAGGTCTGACCGAAGTCAGGCTTTGTCGCGTTAAAAATGAACCAATAAAAGGACTCATCTGCGAAAATGCAAAATGACCCCTCTAAGCCAACAGCGCCTTTTTTCCGATTTCCAGTAATCGGCTTCTTACAGGTGCCGCGAACGTGACAATAAAGGTATTGGACAAAAATGACAACGCTCCTATGTTTGAACGACCGCAGTACGATGTGAGAGTTATGGAGACGGCACCAGTCGGTTCGGCGGTGATAAGTGTTTCCGCTACGGATCCAGACGATGAGGCCATGTGAGTGAATTATAATTATAATAGGGAAAATTCATCATTAATCAATAACTGGTCGTATGCAGCACCTTGGAGCGACAAAAAAAAACGTATTAGCCTTCATTAATAAGTAAAACATTCAAATTACCACATTTTCTGAGGTATAAGTCACATCTCGCAGAGCCCGAGCCGGAAACGAAGGTGCTCTCTTCAGATGGGTGTCCCTTATGAAAATGGGGGTACTTGAATCGGGAAGTATAGATACATCTAATAAGAATCTCCGTCGGTGTATTTTCACATGTCTCTCAAGGTACAAGTCTGCAGATCCGGCTATCATAGAAAAGATACCGTGAAAACTTATAAAGGGTGTCCAGTTAGCGTTTAAATTTTAAGCAAAGGTGAGGTTAAGATGGAGCATGAATCTCCAGGAACTATGTTTTGGGCAGAGGATTCAAGTGTCCCACAATAATCAGAATGCGACAATTTGTCCAGAGGCGCAAGAACCATTGGACTTCTATTATCACCCCTGACCTCAGCTCTTCCGCCCCCACCCTCTTTACTGTATCGGAATAAGGGCGCATCAGAGAAGAAGTCGTGATAGTTGTAGGCCTCAGCCCATTTCTTCACCCATGCGCTATCGCGGAATGTTTCTTTACAGTGTACCTCTTCACTAGGGATCCGACGCGGGTCGTACCTGTTCGCTGGATAGAGAGGGGGGGGTCATTTATTACTGGGCAAGCGCAACAAACGATATTAACAGTGATGTTGTGATCCATCGTAGGCTGGAAATGCGACAAAAGTTTGTATGTTTACTGTTAGAGTTTTGTTTTTTCTGCAGCATTGAAAAATCAGCCATATTTGAGGGCACCCAATTTTAAATAATCGAGGCCCAATGGAATGGTCATAATATCCATTCGCGTTGCCAGCATCCTTCTTGGGCAGCACCTCTTGTAGCTGACCTCTCTAATGCGAGGTGGCAGTATACAACTACTCAGGCAGAACTGCACCCTTGTGTAAAACGATGAAACTGTTTGCAGAAGGGAGGGATTTGTGGCCAACCAAGAATAGCCAAGAGCACTAATCTTGAGCCCTCGGTCTGACTCATTCTTGTTGCGCCTTCGAATTGGCTGAGAGCAGTCATCCTCACCTTGTTATATGACAGGTGGTCTAAGAATTATCCATAGCGCTGGAATGCATGCAAACGATCACACTGAAAAGAACAAGTGTTTCTAAGCTAATCAGTACTTGAAGTGATTTTCTCAACCTTCAGTGACAACCTCTTCACCTACACATTGGCCGATGACTCGAAAATACTTCTACATGACGACCGATCGCGACTCGAGTGATTCCTATGTGGGAGTACTACGTGTGAAAAGGGTGAGTTCGTTCTTTGACTGCCATTATTTATTTGCTGGTTCTCACATATTGTAATGAAGGGAGTTTCAGCGGGTCAGGCTTATGAATCGAAGAGTTTTTCCCCTCGAATAGCAGAGCTTTGCATGCTTTGTGTTGTGTTAGTGACTCACCTACGTTCACTCGCACCTCACTGATTTGCCCATCTCTCTGATACCTCCCCAGTCATCTGAAACTTGGCATAACTGTAATCTCCCACTATTTGGAATAACTTCCTTTTTCCATACCATCTTCCATCTTCAGAAAGGCTATGAGGCCTCTCAATCCAAGGGTTTTCTTTCAGCAATAATATTGACACATTATTCACACCATTATTTCTTCCCTTTTCTTTGTTACATCAAGCAAGTTCAGGAGATAATTACAGGACTTCTTAAGCGTCAAGCTTTCAATGAATTACCAACTGAAGCAACAATGAGTCAGAAGCGTTATTGCGTCCTTGGCGCGGAATTCTATAGTCAATTTACTGGGCTTGTTAGACCTTGAAAGCGGTTTTTAGGACGATTGGCGCAGCCGCTCAGCTTAGCTTCTTGTCGATGGCTAATTCTACCTGCAGCAGTTGAGGATGTGTGTATCGCAGTGGTAGAGTGTAATGAGCCGTCCCGTTCTTTACCAGAAGTTCTTTTGGCACAAAGTGAGCCTTCCCTTACCTCTACGGAGGAGTATACACCATGTCCCAGAAATGGGAAGGGCATACCTGCGTAGTACGGTCGAAGTCGAAGACGGCTGCGCTTCGGGTGTTGCAATTGAAAACAGTTGTAATCACGTCTTTGTTCAGCACAAGACATGATGGCAGTTCTCTCGAATAGAATGACCCCACGAAGAATGCATCCTAAGCCATGTTCAGCTGGGGTACATAGCCACGCCCACTCCATTTCCGAGCTATAGAAAGTAATTGGATTATATTTTAGCTATCGCTTAGTCTAATGGTAAGGGAACCTTAACGCTGGCGCTTGCTGGAGGTACAGTCGTCATCCGGGCAGTTGATTATGCGGTCGTGGAAGGGTTGCAGACGCGGTTGCAGCAGCAAATCGCAAAAACGCTTCATTACAAAAACAAAAAAAAGAATCTACGTCCTGATATACTTAATATGACAATGAAACAAATTACCTTTAAATAAATAGAAAATACAGTGGAAATTAGGGAGGAAATGGCCAAACCAGGCTGGAAATAGCTGATCGCCACGTTCGTGCCGCGCCGCAGCCGCGTCTGCGTTCCTTTGACCGCCTAATCAACTGCTCGAATATCGACTGTATTCTGCTGTTTCCCGCTCACTGACGATGCCTCCTTTGTAGATCTGTAAAATCCCGGAGAGCTAATGAATATTGGGTCTACGGACAACTTGAACTTAATTCCTTTGAACGCGTCGATCTTCTCTTTTTCTCTGCATTCTCTCGTCGCAAGGCACTCCATGGCCGTCGTGACTTCGCTCACTCCACCTTTTTACCGACTGTAGGTAGCTCACCGGACCAACCCGCAGGCACCCTCCCTTGAAAAATTCGTTTTCTTGACTTGGGCACATTTTTTGCACGTTTCGATGCTTTGGCTCTGCCCTCTATCCGTCTGCGTCACGGGGTTTCGTTACAGGACCATTCACAAAACTTCAACATGTCACGACCATGAATAGCGTGAGCTTCGTTATTGGCAATTTGACAAGTAACACGTGTAACAGGACATCACCTAAGTTGGACGTGTAATTTAAATAGGACAACAAGTGAAAGCAAGCTACCGAAATAAAGTGAATGCCCCTTTCTAAGCACCAGGGCGCCTGAACTTGTCACTTCTTTTCCCTCCTCTTCTCCCTGGCGTTAGTCCCGCACGGTTGTAGAATCCCCTATTCCTAGTTCCATCTTAGCCGTAGCCTTGTCTTGAGTGAAGTCCCTCCTGATGCCGTCTTTTCAGCTCTTCTTTGCGGGCGCGGCTAGCGTATGAGAAGTCCTGTATGTCATTACCTCTTAGTTACATCAGAGTACTAGTACAACCTACACCAAACCCTGAGCGAGCTCAGGAAAATTTGACTTACTTGGCATCGATTTCTCCCCTAGTTGAATCACCATGCCAAAACCCTCACAACCGATTTCGTTTTTGTAGGACAAACTGTTGTATTCATTATGTGTATAATATGTTATTAACGTTCCTTTTTGTTATTGTTTGAAACCATTCGTATTGTTTTACAAGTATTTGTCCTAATATATATCCTGTGTTCATACCGAATCCCCGTTTAAAAGCAGTGGGTACGATAGCGGGGGGCGGGCGGTTGTTGCTAACGCCATTGGCGGAGGCTAAGTGGGTGTGGCCGAGCACCCTCTAGCAGCCTTTCCACCAATGATGCTGACAATTACCGCCCGTCTACAGCAATCGTGCCCCGTGCCTTTAATGTAGTACCTTGCTGGTCCTGTCGAGAATAGTCTCGCATCTTACCTCTGACAGGTTTTATACTTTAGCATTTCTTGTTAGTAAAGCGCTCAATTGCAATCACATAAGGCGTTTCTTATTCATAGACATATCCTGCCAAATTTCACTGAGAAGGTAGTTGTTCTTAGTTGATTCGCTTTTGTGATGACTACTACCATCGTATTCCATGCGTTGCCCACATCTCTTCGTTCTAGTCGCGGTTGTGTTATGTTATGTTCATTACGGTAAAAGTTATATAACATATCGTTTACATCTGTATAAATGTAGAACCCGCACTTCTGTATGGTTTTTCCAACGTTACATCGGAATTAATATCAGTTTCAATGGTCCTGATTTACATAAGTCTCATGATTTCGATCAGGAATGGCCGAAGACAACTTGAAGATGGAAGTAGAAGAAGGAGAAAGCGCACCTATTTCAGCGAAGGATAAGAAGAGATTCGAAGTGGGTTGAGTACAAAATATGTTTTTGTGGCTCGGGAGCGGTATGCGGACTTGTTCGCTGTGGATTATTGGGGGGGGGGTCGGAGAAGCTGGGATTGGCAAGTCGCCAACCCATTCTCTACCAGTTCCTGAAGCGGACAAGCGACAACAATTGGTTGAAAAACTGACGGAGCGATACGATACAGTCTTGTTGCCCACCGTAAGAGGAAAGAAAACGGGCTGGCGCTGCGCCAAATCACCTCTGACACGCCCCATCACTAACAAATAGAATTTCATCTCAGTTTTTGCAGTTTTTTCTTTGTATTTCTTTTTCCTTCACGAGGACGGTTAGGGATTTTTTTTACTTTTTCCATCTTGTATATTTGTTTAAAAAGAAGGGATTTATGTGCTAGTATTCCTCGTCAGACCGAAACACTTACAGAATAGAGGATTCATCAGTGTTTTGTAGGTGAAAAAGTGGAGTGCAGTGGCGCTTTGGGCATGGGATATTCAAGTAGACAACTGTGCAATCTGTCGCAATCACATTATGGACTTATGTATTGAATGTCAAGCCAATCAGGTATGTGGATCTCCTTCTGCTTACTTTTTTGTTGGGCCTTAGTCTTCCAGGCCTGGGACAGGGACATGTCTGAGTTTTAGGCAGTCTAGATTGAATCGCTTTATTGAGAACTGATTCAGCGGGAATGAGATTGCTGCAGTAGCGTGTTGAGGCGCTGCGTGAGCTGACCGCACAGAATCGGTATTTCTGCGTTCGCACTACAAAAAAAGGCAGAGATGGTGTATTGGTAAGAGGCACGCCTACCAGAACCGCGGCTCAAAGGTCAAATTCCGATCGGATCCTACCCAAGCCAACCTGCCTTCTACCTTCCGGGCACGGTATATTGGTACTCTCTTCATTGTATCCTTCAACCCCTCTACCTGTCCAAAGCTCCTCGTGATCCACCTTCAGCTTTTTCCGTGTTTTGGAGGGTCGTCATCATCGTCGGATGTATGCCTACTAAGCCTTCGTCTTTGTCTTCCACGGCGATCACATCGTTGAGCGCTTTTCTGCCCTTTGTTACAAAGATGCTCAATATATTTTTAGGCCCTTAACTGACCAACCGCAGTGCTATTGTTTTCGTATTTTAGAGCTATGTTCCGTATACATGTGATGATTCACAGGTATTTTTTCATATTTTTATCCTTGCAGGGTAATCAAAGCACAGGTCAAAAAGAAGAGTGCACAGTAGCTTGGGGGAACTGTAATCATGCGTTCCATTTTCACTGCATTTCTCGTTGGCTGAAAACTCGTCAGGTCAGTTGAAATCTTTCTACGAAGGTTTCCAATGTATTCCTGAAAGCGCTTATTGGTGCTCTTACAGGTGTGCCCCTTGGACAACAGAGAATGGGAGTTCCAGAAATATGGTCATTAATCACCACACAATATCAATTTTCTCCTTCTCTGTGTGCCTCTTCGGCTGTTTATATTTCCGGCCTCTTTTGAATATCACTGTTCCGATGTATGTAATTGTAATGTTATAATTCGTCCGGTATCTCTTGATTGCTTATAAGAAAGAGGTCGTGTTCATTCCTTGCGGCTCTGGAGAATAGGAGAATACGCTGGTATTCTCGGCGGATCGTCGCTTTTGAAGAATACGCTGAAGACGTCATATATGCGTTGACTGGTCGCTGATTCTTCAGCTGGGATGCCTAATCAGTCGATACTTATCTAAAATATGGTTTTCTCCAAAGGTGCTGATTTTCCGGCCCTCCCATTCTTGGAAAACACAGAGTTCCCTATCTCCTATTCTCCAGAGTTGCAAGGTAGGAACGCGGCCCTATAACGATGTTAATTTGTGCTGGTTTTTGGTATCAATAAAATTTGTCGTACATTGTATTTTTTTCTGAAGAGATTATCGTGATTGACGGCTGTTGGGTAAGCTACTCAGTGAAAATGCTAGATAATGAAAACGGCACAGCGACGTGGCGAAAGCGGTACTGAACAGCCTTGTTCGCTGCAGGTGAAGGGGCGTGTCCGGGCTGGGTTTGCGCGCTGGTAGCTCAAGTTCCGCTATTTTATTGGAGCGGTACAACAATATTGGTTCAAAACGACTGTTGTGAAGGATATAGGGTCTTGTCGCTTACAGAAAGGAAAAAAGGGACTGGCGCCGCGCCAAGTTCATCGCCCTTGGCAATCCCATCATCCACAGCGAGCAAGGCTGTATGCGATGTTACATGTGATGGATTCGTCCCAGGGCCTAAATGATTCGAGGGTCTGTAGTATAGAAGGATAAAGTCTTCGCCGTTGATCAATCCCTTTGTGGGATGCGGCACGCATTCTACTTCCATTCAGAATCGTAGTGGCTTATTGAATGCGATGTGGCCTATACAATGACTTGCGGTGGCCAGCCGATGTACAAGTCAGTGTTTTATCCTCCCAGACGAATCTGGTACCAATTTACCGTCCCCGGAGGGTAGAAGGCTTGGTTGGCT
>MU919808.1:4730-19051 GCA_036418165.1 Cooperia oncophora
CGAGAAAAAGCAATCATATTTTTTGACGTAGAGCAAGTAGAACTAAATCATCAAAATGGAACTACAACATCTGACATTACCTTATCTGATAGGTCATGAACATCATAACTAGTTTCTTCAAATTGCATGAGGTACGAGCGAATGAGTATATGAGAAGATAAGGATCTTCAAGTTGGACGAAACGTGAGCAGATAACAGGATGGATACAATTCAGAAGTAGAAACTGGGACCGCCGTCTCCTACGAGGGATGAATCCATACTGAGAATAGGGTGCCGCGGACAATTGCGAAATATATTTCAAATTGTCGTAGAGTCTTCGCGCCCCGCGCTTCGTTGCGGGACCCCCCCGCTGCGCCTAATTGTGCGTCCTTCCAATCAGCATCGGTGCTTCTTGAGCACAGTACTGCACTGATAGCAATGTGAATTATACAATGACTTGCGCTTGACCAGCCGATGTACAAGTTAGTGTTCTTAACCTTCTAGACAACAAGCTATCTGCGTATCTGAAGCTGGCTACCACCTACTTTCGTGTTACAAAAACTACGCGATGATCGACGCCAACTAAAAAATGAGATGGATGACTTCGATCCATTCTGGGCGCCGTAATTTCAGGGTAATGTGAATGAGAATCTGCACGCAAAATCATTGCTACCCAGGCACAGAACAGGACCGCTGTACGAGGCATAATGCATGAAAAGTGAAAGTAGTTTTTACATCTCATCAGATTTGTTGAGCTGGAACAGTCAAATGTACGACGCATCAGCGATATAGTTGTTGTCGAAAATCTGGAAGGTTCAAGGACCTGTCTACATGTAATATAAGTGCAAACACATCTTCAGGCCAGTTGCTCAAGGCTCTCTGTCTCCAGCCTGCCAATGATTCCTTACTGAACAACACAGACGTTGATACATACATATACGAGCACTCAACTTGCGCAATTCACAGCCCTCCCGTAAGGACAAGTTAGGCACATCTCAGTAGCACACGTGCGTTATCAGGGCACAGCATTGGTTGGGGATTCCCTATGGGGGGGTCGTATTTGGCCGCCAAAAGGGGGGTCGTATTTGGGCTGGGAAAAATTTATTTTTATAGTTGATTTTTCTCGCTTTGCGGACGTTTTGGAGGGGGGGGGTCGTACCAGCCCCTGAAAAAAAGGGGGGGTCGTAAAAGCTCGACCAAAATCCCCATCGAATGCTGTGCCCTGAGCACACGTGCGTTATGAAGACTGCTGAGGAGCAACTGTGGCCTGATGTTGTCACCGGTCAACTAAGCAGCACTGTCGTCAGCTATTGGGTTGGCCCATAAATAATGGGGTTCCTTTTCCCACTCGAAATATCTGAAGGAAAGTTTTGGCATGAAGTTTTATACTGTTTTGTAGAGGATTCTTTGATCCACATGATAGTCTTCTTAATTTTCTTCAAGCTTCTCTTTCCACTAATTTAAGTGCTCAAACTGGAGTGTCGGGTCGACGAAATTAGCATTTTCGACAGCCTCTCTTTTATACCTCTAATTAAAAAGCTAAAACCGCATGGGCTCAGCTCTATATATACCATTTTCACTTTAATGTAGGGTCATGAAATTGTGAAGTGGTCATGAAATTCATGGCGGCTGTGATTTCGATATCAAGTGTACGATACTGGCTCGCGAAAATGATGTTGGTGCTAGGAAAACTCTCGAGGCTTTCTGGATAAAGCACCGTAATCCATCTATGAACAACAGGAATGAATGCATCTCAGTGACTGCCGATTTCTTGCCCTACATCCCACTTTGCGGGCTTTAACAGTGAGATCGTAATGCACTGCACGTACGCACTTTATCACACTATGAAGTGCATAGCAGTGAGTCTCATTTGCTCCATTGTGTGACGGAAGTAGAGCAGTTCGGCGCTGGTGGAGTGACGAGGTAACTTATTGCTGGAGTTTCCTTCGTTCCTTTAGTTCCTTGGTCTGATTTGCAACTAGTTAAGAGCGGGCCCATGTTGAATAGGATAGATAGTTTCCAAAGTTTGCGTATCTAATACGGTCAGTGCGTAATACAAAGCATGTCCACCATACAACGCTGTTTGGCATTAGAAAGAAGTTATTCCAGCTCAACAAATCTGATGAGATGTAAAACTACTTTCACTTTTCATGCATTATGCCTCGTACAGCGGTCCTGTTCTGTGCCTGGGTAGCAATGATTTTGCGTGCAGATTCTCATTCACATTACCCTGAAATTACGGCGCCCAGAATGGATCGAAGTAATCCATCTCATTTTTTAGTTGGCGTCGATCGTCGCATAGTTTGTAACATTACCGTGCCCGAATCGAAAGTGGGTAGTAGCCAGCTTCAGATGCGGTGGTAGCTTGTTGTCTAGAAGGTTAAGAACTCAGCTTCAGATACGCGGTAGGTAGCTTGATGTCTAGAAGGTTAAGAACACTAACTTTTACATCGGCTGGTCAAGCGCAAGTCATTGCATAGGTCACATTGCTATCAATGCAGTACCATTCTAAATGGGAGTAGAGTGACATGGCTCAAAAAAGAGAGATTGATCGATGGCGGATAAACGATACGAACGTGGCTTTCGATTTATTCCTTTTATGACACAATATCTGATGTGATATCGAGCTGATTTTGTGGAAGTCTACTGCTCTGTGTATTGAATAATTTACTGTTCACCTTTGGTTGCATATGCTGCACATACAAAACACTCCTGTTGTTTTGCTGATCCCTCTGTTTTACACCATTTATGTAGAAGGTATTGAGAAAATTTATTTCTAAGTTTCGATAAAGAAGACGAGGAATTAGAGGAAGCTTGAAACCACGTTGGGTAGTTTGCAGAGAAGGTCATCGCATGTGGCATCTGGTTTACCAAGATGTTGACAGACGGTGTTATCCTTGTTGCAGCCCGCATGATCTGGGTCCTTGTCTCCCACTTGGTACAGCTTTGCGTAGTCAGGAACCCTGAAAGGGAATGTGCGAACAATAGACAACTTCCCTCGGAAACTATGCATATGTTTCTTACTTTTTATTGTAGACACAAATAAGCGAAGCGTGAATGTTACTTCCAGTGCCACATTCTTCATAATTGCAACCGACTTCGTAAATCTTATCATAGGCCAGCTGAAAATCAATTGTTTCTGACCAAGTAGACAGAAATAACGGCACTAAATGCACTTACATTGGCGAAAGTGTACAGTTTGCTGGGGCCGTACAAACTATCCTTGTAATGAACATCACCCTCTATGGGATAATTCTCCGTTGGCAGAAGCCACTCGTCGATTGATTTACTTATGAAGTCATACTTTCGCTTTCTAAGATCGATTGGCTTGGTGCTAGTCACTTCTGGTACAGGGCCACTGAAAACAGCCAAAGCGCATGGTGGAGTTTGTAACCACTGCAAAAAAAGTCAGGTAACTCCACTTACTAGTACACGTTTTTTCCGTATTTCACCAACTGGTCTTCGGAATGAGCACAGTTCTTCGTCAGTTTTCTCGCCCTTGCTTCGAGGGTGCAGTTCCATCTCTACAAGGTAGAAGAGTAATCGACCAGCAATAGCGTAAACTAGCGATTTCATCGGAAGTTTAGTCGTCTCGCTATTGCTGTTCATGTTAGGGAGATCAGACCTAATTCATGATCAATAATGCTGTGTCACAGACCTTTTGAATCAGGAAATGTGGTTTTTTCTAAAGAATTGTCAATGATTACATACCGTCCCACCACATACGCTGACTACCGGAGGCATTTCGCTGATCACTAGATCGCGGGAATTGTCTCTAAACGGACCTCGTTCGGACAAATTTACCCCCCGGCTGCCAAACAACCGGTCCGGTAGATGCTGAGAAAGTGCCTGCAGTTAGAATGCGCTTGACCGAGAAGGATTCCAGGTAGATCTGTGGTGAATTGTGCTCCTTATCATTGAGACGGAGTAGGCGTAACATTTGAACATGGCATAGGATGATGGGTCGCTCGTGAAGATATTTTGAGACTTGGACATGATCACAACGGCTCAAAAATGAAAACATCTCACGAAAAACTCAGACGAAGACAGTCAGCTCTAGTACGGAGCCGTACTCCTACCTAGCCATCTAAGAATTCTAAATATACGTTGCTTCGCCCTAAACAGCGTCACGAGCAAGTTTTCGGTGAACGAGGACATGTACTCTTTCCGTTATCTTGAACCGTTTTACTTCTCTTAGAAGATATGTCGTACCATAGACTTCTAATCAACATTGAGCAAATTTCTTATTGAGGTTAACATCAAACTTACTATTTTGAACAAATTCTTCGCTGGAGGAAGGAAGCCAGTTTGATAACCTGGCGACTCTCCTAGAGCAAGTACATTTCGAGTTCCTTCGTGATAATATAAGATCTTATAGCGAGTGTTGTCGTCCATGAGTGGGCCGCGGTTATCGCCACAGGACTCTGTAAGAACCGAGGGTTGCATATGTAGTAATCGTATAAAGATATATTTTCACCTGAAATTGTTACTATACGGAGATCCTACTGCGGTTGCTAGGTCCTCTATACGGGGATTTTCCCCAGTAACATCCCCTCGCTTTATCTCTTCGTTCGATCTGGTCCACAGGATTAACCACATTAGTTCCTATAGTCGTGCTGGTCACCCTGACTGCGAATGGTCACCCTGACTGCGCCACAATCCACGCCCCCTTACGCTCCCTGCAGACGGAGTGGGTGTGGAGCGGCGTAGGTTGTAGCGTAGCCACCAACCTTCCCACCATTTGTTGCCGGCTCAGGATGGCATCATTGGTCGGAATGGTCATCCTGACTGCGCCACAATCCACGCCCCCTTACACTCCCTCTCATTTGCTCGGCATCATGACTGCACATAGATAGGCTGTTGATGATGTTGCTCATTTAGCATTTTAACGCTTCAATGAGTAATGTAAGACATACGTGTGTCTGGATTCTCATAATATCCATTACATAGGCCGCAAAGGCTCAACAGCAGGATGCAGAGCTGGAAAGTTTATCAGATGATATAAAGCGAGCTGAATTTGTCCCGATCCGCACTTACCGTAAGCATTGCCGGGTATTTCGAAAGTGTGTCCTGGTCGAAGATGAGGTGCCTCATAGAGTTTGGCTGAGCTTTTATACGTGTACTGAATGACGGAATCTGTTTTTATAGCTGTTAATATATCTACACTTTATTGTTAGATTTATTATTCAGTTATCATGGGCGAAAAATCGATTGTGCGCCAGGAATGACGACTTGCCTAGTTTTAGGAAGGAAAGAGCACTGACATGAGTGAACCAAATGCTTTATGGGGAAAATGTCTCTCGCGTTTGTGAGAAATGGTACACCCAACCCGGAGTCATTCTTGGCTACGTCCTTCATAATTCCCAGGTTATCTTGCTTGTTTGAGGAAGCTGTAATCTTATAGAAAACAAGTTTTTTTCCTTATGTTAGATCGCCGTGTCCACCCATCACAGATCAGAGTAGCGTATTTCGAACCTCAGTCTTACAGTTAGTAAATGTATTTCGATTTGTTCGATTGCAAAATGACCAGACTACTGCGGCGTGGAATTTCTTAGGACCACTTGAGCGTTCCTTTAATCGCGGCAACTTTCCTGTTTTTCTCTGCCCTCTCACTTCTTCGTGGTATTTTTTGACCCCAGTGACCTCACGCATTCATAGTTTTACGCTTGATGAGACACTCATCGATCCTGCAGTATCCTTCCCCTTGAGAAAACCTACGCCCTGGACGATGATATGCTGTTTTTTGCACCTTTTAATTCCGTGGCAGCAGCCATTCTCAGTTCCTCTGTTCGCTCTAGGCCTTCCGCCCCAGGTCTACCAGGAAAGGTTCTAGTTGTCACGTACCCCGCGTGAATTTTTGAATACTGTAATGGACGAGTCCTTGAAAAACATTTTCATAAATGAACTGTGGAACTGTGAAGGCAAAGAAGCCACTGCTTTTCTCTCTCCTGCTCTGCTTTCCTTTGTATTAGCGATCACACACCACAATTGGCTTTGGTTCTCCTGAACGAGCCACGTTCGATATTTGCACTTCTATTGCCCTGTTCTCATTGAATGACGATCACAGTTCATTTCCATTATCCGAAAATATCCGCATTGTTTTATTGTTCCCAAATCGGGCTTTGTTGGCTTCCCGAACGATTTTTCGGCGTTCACCGATTCCAACTCTGAAATCTCAAAAAGTGTTTAGCTAAAATCTCGTCCATGGGATTACTCAGGCTGCGTTCAAAAGTAAAATGCGAGAAGTAAAAAAGTATAAGTAAAAATTAACTATCGGCACACATGGCGGTTATCCAGCTATGTACTTCTCACACGGATGAGGAATGCCTCTAACATCGTTCTAGCCAATGTCTTCTTTGTAAGGATTTCGCATCCAATGTCAGAATTATTGCTGTGATGCTCTTTTGATTGGTGCTTGCTGAGTGTGCTGAACGGTCTCTCCACTTCTTGTCGTTATTCTCTAGCGATCCAATCTAAATTTGCCACAGTTTGCTTACTGAACTTCTGGCACTGTTTCACTACGGGGAGGTGGCCACCCCGACTGGTGACTCATGCGAACGATATGGTACCGGGTATGTGGCAAGAGAAGCGTACATAATTCGCCGCGCGAGTGGCCTTCGCGCTCACTAATGACGACGATTTTAGGTGGTATTGGTCGAGAATAGACAATGTATGACCAAAAATAGACATAAGTGTCTACCATGTCCTTGTCTACATGAAATCCGATGCTCCAGTCGAAAGGGTATGCAAAAAAAGAAACGTCGCGCCCATTGCCGCGCGCGACAAAGCGGCAATTTGCGATTATCCTCCTGCTCGTCTCCATATAGTACCTTGCGATGATGAACTAATGCGTTACTAGTTTGAGGGAAGATACGCAGAACGGCTGATCGCAATTAGAACTTATCCTGTTAAGACTGCGCAGAGATCGTCAAAAAACGAATTATACTGGCATTGGTGCAGTTTTAGCAATAAGGATTTATTCAACTTGAATAGCTTTTGTGGAGATGCTGAAATAATTTCTTGTTAGCTGCCAATATCCGAAAAAATTAGGAAAGTAAAGGTTAATGCGAATGTTTTCGAGTCAGGTGAACCCTTGCTCATGAAAACTGAACAATTTTCCACAAAAGTTCACCCACTCACCCCAGTCCTCCTTTCCCCTAGGCAACCCTCCATCGCAGCTCATAATTATACTAGCGTCTTCCGGAGCTGGATTATGAATTCCGTCTAGCACCCAGAATACAAAAAATGAGACCTTTGACAGTCAGCGCTCATGTCACTCTAAGCGCCTGTTAGTGTCAATATCAGTCAATACACGCACCATCAGGGTACAGCATCGTTGTGCGAAACACATAGGGGGTCGTACTTTTCGGCTGGGGAGGGGGGGGTCGTATTTGGTCGTTGTTGGAGAGGGGTCGTATGTGCTTTGGGTAAATTTGCTGGGTTGGTTTCTTTGTTGTTGACTCTTCGTAATTTTTCCTGTTTCCATGTGCACTATGTATATACCCCTCCCCGCCCTCCTCCATTTCCAGGGCACATCGTTGTTGGGGAATCCCCAACAGGGGAGGGGGGTCGTATTTGGGCTGAGAAAAATTTATTTTGATAGTTGATTTTTCTCGCTTCACGGACGTTGTAAAAGGGGGAGGGGGGGGTCGTACTTGCTCATTGTTGGGAGGGAGGGGTCGTATTTACTTTCTGGCCTTCTAGGAGTGGTGGTAGTGGTGGTTGACCCTTCGTGATTTTCGTACATGTTACTGTTACTGTCACTATACAGTGCGTAACAAAAGTATGTGGACACCTCAAATTTTTGTCCTGCAAAATTGCCTTTGAATTTTGCGATATGAGACCTTTATTGTTGAATTCCTCATAAGCGAAAACATAGGAATACACTACTTCTGAGCACTTTGTGAACTACTGTACAATTATTTATTGTTTTGAAAAAGTTTCTTAATAACAAAAGTATGTGGACACCTGAGGAAGTCCAAAGTTTGGCTCCAGATCTGCAATCCATTTTTATGGTCTCTAGTCCCCATTAACCTGTACTCATACCTCGTCGTGGTAGTCCTCCCTACGAAGACGAACAAGCTCGGATTCGAGCTTTCAGTGCTGCAGGACACTCGAATAGAGAAATTGCAAGATAGCTTGGACTTTCGGCGACGTGCGTTGGTATATACCTCCAGAATCCTGATGGCTACCACTCAGTACCTGTTTCGAGGCACCCACGATCTTTGTCCGCAAAAGACATCAGAAGAATGGCCTCAAACTCCCCGCTTTCTGTGGCACAGATCCATGCCGCGATGAATCTACCGGTCTCAAAAATGACGCACATCACTCGAGAGACCACGAAGAAAGCTCCCTGTCTGACTGCCCGACGTCAGCTGGCAAGAGGGAACTTTGCAAAAATGGCGACGTCGTGGGACAAGGTGCAGTTTCTTGAGATATTTGTAAAATCAGAAAGGCAACATCTTATGCGCATTTCTTTCTTAGGTTATCTTCACTGATAAAAAAGTCAATCTCGACGGTCCAGATGGATATCAGCATCACTGGAAAGGCCTTTGTAGCGATCCGTTGGTGTTCTCGAGACGAAATTTCGGAGGCGCTCTTTGATGGTACGGGGTGGTTTTGGAAGCAGAGGAAAGTTGGAGCTTGCCTTCCCATCGTGCTGTATGAACAGTGAGGAATACCAAGGAGTGCTTGAGTCTAACCTCTTGCCTTTTCTGAGCGGGCCACGACGCAGGACACATGTGATGCAGCAGGACAACGCCGCCGTGCATGTTTCAAATTCTACTAGAAAATGGCTCCAACGCAATGGTATCAAAGTGATTGATTGGCCGGCGTGTTCTCCTGACTGCAACCCAACCGAAATCCTGTGGGGGAACATGGTTCGACGAATCTACATGAACAGTGGGCAGTACAACAGCGTGCGAGACTTGAAGGGAGGCAAATAGTTGCTGCATGGGAGGAAATCGACGAAGACACCATGACAAATCTTGTCCACAGCATGCCAGACAGAATGTTCGAAGTAATAGTGAACACTGGAGGAAGAACCACTACTATTATATACTACTCATGTTTTTTTTGAGTGGTCCACAATACTTCTTGTTATGAATAAACTTCAAACAATAAATAATTGTTCAGTAGTCCACAAAGTGTTTAGAATTAGTGTATTCCTATGTTTTCGCTTATGAGGAATTCAACAATAAAGGTCTCATATCGCAAAATTCAAAGGCAATTTTGCAGGACAAAAATTTGAGGTGTCCACATACTTTTGTTACGCACTGTATACCCCCCCCCTCCCTTCCCTCCTTCTCCCCCTCCCGCTCGCAGCAAAAGTCTCGGAGAAAAGCAGGAAAGTTTTCGGGAAATTTTGGAAAAAGTGGCAGGAAGTTGGGGATTTGAGAATTGGTAGAAGGGGGAGGGGGATGGGGGCCGTACTGTCCTTTTCCTGTTTCATGTGCTATTACCTCCCCCCCCTCCTCCCCCCCTCGCTCGACGGCTCGATTCGATTCGATGAGGAGGAACAGAGGGCTGGTGACTCCATTCAAGAAGTTTCGCAGCTGTTTGGAGGTGACGTGAATTCCATAGGGTTTTCTAGTCAGGCTGCGATTGGAGATGACTTCATATTTTGGTGTACATGAAGGTGATGGGCGAGAGCCTGCTCCTGATCACTGATGCGCTGATCTTTTTCCACACAGCAGGGCGGGCGCGGCTCCACCGCGCTTATCTTTTTCCACACATTTCAATACCCGCCTAGTATTCGGCTTTTCTTTCATCTGAACGGATGATCAACATTATTTCACCAATAGCACCATACCTGCTATTTTCAACACTATTACGGTGCATGAAATGGTGGAAAGGAGCGTTGATCAAGTGGACAGATGAGAGGAAAGCCGGGTATTTGTCCAGCATTTGACCTACGAATGCAGTAGGCGCGACGGAGCCACGCCCCGCAAGGCCGGGCTGTATCACAGAGGAGGTCTGGAGTGCCTGGAGTGCTCTGGAACCGCTTGAGGAATTTCTAACACTGGCCCCCTCTCCTCAACGCACGCTCCGCCCACAACGTATGCCTCGCGCTTCTCAGGAACCATTTTGCGAATTTTTTCCAATTTGGCTCCGCCCACCTTGGTGCGGGCTCCGCCCACAACGGGAGTGCCTCGCACATTCTTAATCAATTGATAATTGATGATCGCTTGTGGATAACAATCCACTTTTTGGCACCATTTGCAGTGATTTAGGACCAAACTACCACTTTTTATACTGTTCCTCGTGCTCAAATGCACGCCCCGCCCACTGTGGGCGGGCCTCGGCACGCCGCAGACATGTTGGATTTTTCCAAGATATTCTTCTTCGTCATGGATTTTCTGCGCTCTCTAAACATTTTGGGGGACCGAGTTACCGACCTTTATGGGAAGCGCCGCCCATCTCAAGTACGCCCCGCCCATTTCGGGTGTCTCTCCTCCATTTGGTGTGTCGACCCAGTGCTAACCAAATTTCATTTTTTGCAGTCTCCGAGCTGCTTCGTAGTCAAGTTGTGGTGATTTTTCAGTGTCACGGGAAGCCCATCGGTACGCCCACCCATTTTTAGTGCGACTCCTCTGTTTGGTCAGTCAGGCCTTTGTTAACTTTACTGCACTGTTTCCTCATCTCGGGACTGCTCTGGAACCGAGTTATGACTTTTTTCAGTGACATCGCTAACTTTTGACGCACGCCCCGCCTGTGGGCGGGGCTTACCATGGGTCATGGGTGCTATTTAGGTTTTGTCCCATGCTCTACCCAATTCCACCATGACCCGACCTCTCCAAGTTCTTCTTCAGGTGGTATGAATTTCGTGACAGACAGACAGAACAGACAGACACACACGCACACACACACACACACACAGGACATAGCCGACTATATTAGTAGGATGCTGTGGGACAGGGACATCATTGATGGATGGCAGGAGGTATTAGAAACTGTTGATATCTATTAAGGGTAATTAGAATCCGGGCGTTGCCTGATTCATAGCGCCGTCACAATAACAGTAGGAACTTGGTTCCAACAAGTGATATATGGGGTGTGACAGGGATGTTAATGATGAGTGACAGAGACAGCTGAAAAGGGCTGATGAGGGCGCGTGGGACGGAAAAAATCAAAAACCTCTCTAGTCAAAAAAGTTGAGTGAACTTGAAAAAAAGAGTTGAATACGATCTTTGTTGTGTTTTTATCCAAATGATGTTGCAGTTCTTGATAGCCCCCATTGTTACATTTATTATTTTCTCTAAGTTTTCCATGATTTTACATAAATAGAAATCGTTATCAATGTGATTCACTGCAGTTTATCCCACTTCACTTCGCACTGCTTTATCACATAAAGCACGCCGTAGTATAACAGCTAACAGCCTTATGACACTTATGATATGACCAGTCAGGCTGCTCATGTCATAAGCTGTCATGCTGCTCACAAGCTGTACTTTCCAACGAAATGGACCGCGTGATGACTATAGTGTACTGTCTTGGTTATTTTCACCTTTTCAGCCTCGAATCTTTAGAAAATGAACCAGTGTTGAATGGAGCGATTGCAGTACCGAATCGGAAGCGACTGCACAGTATGCCTCTTTGATGGAAAGCATGCCCATGAACTGACTACCTCATTATCTGCACAGAGGCGAAGAAGTGTAGTTGAAAGGGGAACACTCAACAAGGGAGTGGTCCGGAGTTTATGTCCCAGTCGGCTCCACCCACTCGAGCCTTTCCAGAATGATAAAATGGTACGAGATTCGTCTCGGAAAATGTGACCACTTTGCCCTTTTTCACTTTTATTCCCTTCATAACTCAACGTTTGATGTGTTATCTTGATTTCGTGGAAGCCTGCTGCTCTGTTTACAGGGTACAGCATGGTTGTGCGGAACACATGGAGGAAGGGTCGTAATTGACCGCTGGGGAGGGAGGTATTTGGTCGTTGTTGGGAGAGGGGGGGGCCATATGTGCCTTTGAGAAAAATTTGCTGTTGTTCCGATTGTGACGAAATACCTTCCCCCGCTCGACAGAAGATTTTTGGGAGAAAGTAGTAAATTTTCGGAAAATGCCGGAAAAAAAACTAGTCGGGAAGATGTAGGAAAGTGGTAGGTAGGTGTTGGTAAATCGGGAAATGGGGGTCGTACCAACTCTTTCAAGGTGGGGGGGTCTTACTGACACCACCACTTCACACATCACGATGCTGTACCCTGTCTGTTTATTGGAAAGTTTAATGTTCATAATTTTACTCGAATGAACTACTTGTCCAGAAGATTCTCATTGTTTTGTTGAATCCTCTGTTTCAACAAAACAGTGAGAATCTTCGGACAGGTAAGACCATTTACGGACGGAATGTTGCCAGATTTATTTCGTAGTCTCTACAGAGCAAACAAGGAATCAAAGGAAGGTCGAAACCACGTTGGGTAATACGCAGAGGAGATCATCGCAGGTGGCATTTGGTAGTTTTAGATGTTGACAGACGTTATCATCCTTGTTACAGCCCGCAAAATCTGGGTTCTTGTCTCCCACTTCGTACAGAGGTGCGTAGTCAGGAACCCTGTAATGGGATATATGATTGATCAACAACATTTCCAAGAAATTATGCATACGGGATCTTACTTTGTGTTGTAAATGCAAACAAGCGAAGCTGCGATCGTACCACCGCTGGGGCACTCTTCATAATTGCAGCCGACTTCGTAAATCTTATCATAGGCCATCTAAAATCGACTGTTTCTGTTCATGTCGTCAGAATCAATGGGAACAAATAATTAACTTACATTGGCGAAAGTGTACAGATTGCTTTTACTGTACAAACTCTCATTGTAATGAACATCACCCTCTATGGCATAATTCTCCGTAGGCAGGAGCCACTCATCGATTGATTTACTTATGAAGTCATACTTTCGCTCTCTCTTCTTGATTGGTATGGGGCTATCTACTTCTGGTACAAAGCCGCTGAAAACGGCCAGGTCGCCTCATGGAGTTTGTGCAAAGAGAATCAGGCTTATTTGCTTACCTAAATACGTTCTTTCCAAGATCTTCTTTCAACTGTTCGGCGGAAGGAGCACAGTTGTTTGACAGTTCCCTTGCCTTTGCTTCAAGATTGCAGTTCCATCTCTAAAAGTTAGGAGAGTAATCGTTTACCACAAGTAATAGCGTGAATTGGCTGTTTGATCGACAGTTTTGACGTCTCCTGTTGGTGCTGAAGTGGATCAGACTCAATTCGGTATTGGCGCTGAAATAGAAATGCCGCACCAAGAAGGCTTCTCGGTGTGGTCTGTAAGTAGACGTGGCGCGGATTGAGTCTATACCTATTACTACTGGCGCTACAGGCTTTGTCTGAGATCTGGTGCGATGAAACGTGGTACATTTTGATCATAGAGTAGCGATAGGGCAGGAGCAGCCCACTGAACTTACGACTCTACGCTCTTTCTTTTTGCCTTAGTTTCTTCACGGCTCTTAGAAGATGTGTCACTCCACCGACTACTACTCAGAACTGAATTTTTGAGCGAGGGATTCTCTTCGTACTTACCAGTTTGAACAAATTTTTCGCGGGTGGAAGGAAGCCAGTTTGGAAGCCTGGCGATTCTCCCAGAGCAAGTACATTTCGAGTTCCTTCGTGATAATATAGGATCTTATAGCGAGTGTTGTCGTCCATGAGTGGGCCGCGGTTTTCGCCACAGGACTCTGTAAGAACCGAGTGTTGCATAATAATCGTGTGAAGAGGTATTTTCCCTGAAAGTGTTTGCGAAAGCGTAAAACCAGGCTCCCGATGTTAGCGAGAAAACTTGCGGAGAAATAATTTGGTCGGATCACCTCTATTAGACGGAGGCTTTTTTCAGCAACACCTCTGGTGATCTCTTCTTCGATGAGCCCTCAAAGCCGAGGTTTCACCCTCAGCAACCTAAGAAGCCCCCCCCCTCCCCCGTGGTGGATTGCGCCCGCTCAAGCACCTGGATGGTCACAAGTTAATAGCTGGACGAAAGCAGTTGTCACAACAGCTATGAGTTATGAACGAAATATGCTTTTCAGCACGGAATCTCAATGAGACCGAGAATTTCAGCTTTCTTCTAATGCTAAAGAAATTCTTAGGATACTTTGACCAAATATGAAGCGGCTAAGGCTGTATGTCCATACTTCTTCTCGGGTAAACGAGCTCCCTGTGATGGTCCGCTCTCTTGTTATCTACGTTGATGTCCTTCGTCCACCTTGAATCCATGTTCCTCTGGAGTAACTTCTCTCCGAATATAGTGCTAAGAAAAGTATGATCGATAGTCGTGCGGCATTGCTGCTCTCTTTTTGTAGGGAAGAAAAGGTGTAAGGATGCAATGCGATAGCGTAGCGCCATA
>MU919834.1:0-51808 GCA_036418165.1 Cooperia oncophora
AAAGTTGATCCGCAGTGTGTTGAGACTGACTGAGCTTCACGCTTTATCCGACGACTTGCTAATAGAGCAACAGACGAAGCAACTGAACCTTACTCTAATCTATATCATGCCTAAGCCTAGTTAGATAAGATACGTCAAAGCTCATATAAGATAGTGTGCTGCCAGATCCGATAAGATACCATTCTTTCTTCAGATTCTTACTCTGTTGGTCTTCCTGTATAATTGGACCTGTTCAAACACAACATTACACAACATTTACTAACAACAAACAACAAAACGCAAACATAAACACAGTACATAGCGTAGCGCAACTTAGGGAAAGAATCGCAGCAGCGATATTCCCCCCGACGGAAGACTCAGTTGAGCAGGCGCAGGTCCTTTTCCAATACCTGTAATCTATTTTCGCAGCGCTCGAGCTCGTTCCTTAGATAAGTTAGTTCATCGAGAACTTCTTCAGTTTTTTCCGGTAGCCAGCACAGCGCCGAGTGATGTCCGTGATTACGGCAGTGGTAACATCGTGTGTAGTATTTCCTACATCCTTACCTCCAGGACAGAATTCTAGGCACATAATGCATCTCCTATTGCGGTAATAAGATGTCTCCTTTCCTCTGCTGATTGCACTTCATAACAGGAGTCGGAATAATGCTCGCCAATGGCGTCGCAGAATGCGCAGCGCATCGTGGTTTCTCTTTCTTTTCGTATTTCTCCAAATTCGAATCTTCTCGGAGGGCAGGATGGTTGCGCTTGCAGTTCGTCGATGGTCTGGAGATAATCTGATTTGGCCTTGTGAAGTTCCCGTATTTCTTCTTCGATCATCGCGCGCGAGGATGCTTTGCTGTCCTCTGTTCCCTCATCCAGCGATACCATCTGCTTCGAGGTCGCTCGAAACCCCTTCAGTGAACTCTTCGTTTCCTCGAATGATCTCGTCCTCACGTGGATCCTTTGGAAGGTCGTCTTCTTCACGAGTGTCTGCGCTTGGGTCATGTGGACTTTCGGCAGGTGGGGCAACGCGCTTATTTGTGATCTGGAGCGCTTCGACCGAAGACTGCAGGGTTTGTAGAGCTTGTGTAACCGTTTCTTGGAAAAGATGCCGTTTGTCTGTTCTCCTCTTCCTGTAGGCCTGCTCGAATATCGCTTAGTGCTAGTCTGTGTCCGTCCAGCAATTGAAGCTGGTCGCTGGCAGCAGCCTCGATTACTTCCATGTTCACTAATAATGGACTGTCGTCATCGTTTAGTTGTTCTTGTTCCATCCATGTATTCCACGCTACCTCAGAAATAGCGCCAGTGGCAATAAGGAGCGGAGGCGCTCTAAACAACGTGCGCAATTGGTACCTCGTGAACTGAAAATCGAGCCGCGTTTGATCGCATATGACTTCTAGAAGCTCTAGCTCATGGAACCGAGTACTCCAGCCGATTTTGGACGTTCGCAAGTTTCGAATACGGGTCTCTAGCGATTTCATTTTTTCCGTACAATCGTGAAAATGTCTGCAACGCGCAATGATATTGTTATAAAGCTCTTTTGGCGGAGGCAATGGAGGGAGAGCGCTGCGCAGTTTTTTCATGTCTTGTTTCTGCTTTCTCAGCGCATGTTGGTACTCTTCCAGTCCTTGCTGTAGAGCTGCGTTGATCCTTTTCACTTGCTTTAGTTCATCGTAGTGGCTTTCCATTATCTGAAATTCATGCTGAATCGGATTGTTCCTCCCTGTAAAGTCAGTTGGCGCAAGCGCACTAGGTTGAGATCTTTTTGAGTTTTTGAGTTTGAGTATGTTTTGACGGGGTAGATCCCACAGTTCAAATGTTGTTGAAGGGAGGATTTGTATTGTGACATGACTGCCCGTTTTTTGACCCTTAGTTTGTTCACCAGATTGCCGTGCAAAAATGATTTTGTAGTTGTTCGCTATAGCGGTGACGGGGGTTTTCACATGATGCGACTCCGATAAGCAATGATCAACTATATCAAGGCTCTCTGCTCCGAATTCGTAACTTTTCATAGGGACTTGTGTGTGGCTTTACTCTGTTTCTCCTGCAGTTCAAATGCACCTCAGCAGTGCTAGAAAGTCGAAGAAGCGATACCAACATGAGGTGGAACAAAAACCATCTTGGAGAAAGAGTAGTTGACTGTTTCTTTGGGACTGTGATGGTTCGTACTTGGCGCACGGGTCGTGGGCGCAAGTTGTACCTGGATTCTTCTGTTTGTGCTGTTCTAGCGCTGTCTCCGGAGGAGATTTCGCCCCTTGTTGGCGACCGGGCGATTTTTCTACTCTCCTGTATTTCTAAAGGGATGAGGAGATTAACTGGTCGACGTATTTTCCGTCTGTTCGCTGTCAAAAGTTCGACGTCGCGAATCTCGCCATCAGCACCGCGATTTATTTTTGTAATTCGCGCCATCTTCCAATCGTTACGTGGAAGCACAGGGTCGTTGACTAGAACTACATCTCCTTCGATAGGAGTTTCGCATCCTAACCTGCGGTTCGAAGTAAGTCGTTTGTGCTTTTCCCGTAGGGATGTTAGATAATTGGTTTGCCATACCTTCCAGAACAATTCTGTTTCTTGACAGGAGGTGAGAAGTGCGTCCACTACTTGATGACGGTACTGCATCATTCGTGATTCTTCTGTAGGAAAATAGTCAGAGTCGTCCTCACTGCTTTTGTTCATTGCTAGGGTCAGTGTGACGTCTTTCTGCAGGAAGTCGATTGGACGGATGGAGGTCATTACCTCTTGCTCGGAAGCCTGGTACGTTAGGGGCCTCGTGTTAAGGCAAGCTTCGACTTCAGCAACAAATGTTTGGATGTCATCGAATGAGCGTGGTTTCCCACCGCGCAGTGTTTTATATATTGACTGTTTTATCGTTTTTATCAAACGCTCGTAGAATCCTCCTTGCCAAGGAGCATAAGGTGTGATGTGCTTCCATTGAATCTCCTTATTAGTTAGTGAACTAAGTATTTCTTCATTCATTTGGTTGTTCTGATTCTCCAAGATATTAGCGCTGAGTAGGAACGTCGGCGCATTGTCACAAGTAATGGATTCAGGAAGGCCCTTGCGCGCAATAAACCTTCGTAGCGCGTTGATGAATTCCTTAGTTGCTGTGCTGCGCACGACTTCAAGGTGAATCAACCTTGTCACAGCGCATGTAAAAATGCACCCGTACAACTTGTACTTCTCATCTTTTTCGAAGCACATAGGGAGATCGAAGAAATCCAGCCCCGTGTGTTGAAATGGTCGACATCGAAGAACTCGACGAGGGGGTAAGTCTTGTGTATCAGGATAATGATATGGTAGCGCATTGAATCGGCGACATTGTATACACTGTTTAGTCACTGTCCTTACTTGTTGTCGTAGTTTCGGGATCCAGAATTGTTCGCGCACAGTGGCTATTGTATGCTCGATTCCTTTGTGGTAGGGGCCGTGTGCCTCTTGTATGATCTTCTGTGCTATTGCAGTATTAGGCGCTATAAATATTGGGCTTTTAGCGTTGTCGCTCAATGCTGAGTGGCCCAGTCTTCCTTTTGAACGCCAAATCTCGTTTTCATCTTGATAAAGTCGCAACGTGTTTTCCATTGATTTGCGATAATCTTTAGTGACATAAATAAGTTGATGGTTGCGAACTAGAGCTAGCTTCGCTGCTCGTATTTCGCTCCCTTCTAGAGGATTTGTAGAGTCTCGAATACTTTTCAATTCAGGAACGTGTTCGAGAACTCTTGCCTTCAAACTCTCATCTTGATTACGTAGAAGCTTCTTCAAGAAGCGAAGTGTAAGCGCAGTGGTCCGCTTGGCGGCAGTAAGAGACCCAAAACGACTCCAGTCAAGAAGTTCAAGGGTTCTTACATCTCCTGTTTGTATCCTGTTAACCGTTACAGTCTTGTCGATTATGGTTTCTGCAAACGTGGGCACTGTAGGTGTATTTTCCGTGGCTAAATTATAGAAAGGAGTGGACCACTGTTGCACAGCTGTGCGCAGAAATGTTGGACCAGTCCACCAGTTGTGGTTAATAATTTGTTCCGCGTTGAGCCCTCGTGTTCCAGCATCTGCGGGGTTCTCTGAGGTATTGACGTACCCAAAGGTGACAGATATTGTTTCCTTTTCCAGTTGATGAATGATTCGCCGTATTTCGCGCAGTCTGTTTTCTACTAGTACTCCCAAATTAGTCTGACGTGCTGACGAGACCCAACTCAGTGCTATTTGAGAATCGGAGAAAATGTAGATGGTGGTGGAATGTCCAAAAGTTCCCAATTTCAACGCTTGCGCGACGGAAAGGGCGAGGCGCGTTGCCAGCGTAAGAGCATTCATTTCGAGCTTTGGCATAGTTGTCCTCGTTTTGATTGATTGCAGCTTACTCTTCGCCATCGTCAACATGGAGTTGTCTTTGTTGAACAGGTAAGCGCAAGCGGCAATAGCCACCTCACTTGCGTCGGCAAAGACCGCAAGATTTAATGTGTCAGGATTGGCGCAGTATCGTCTCGGGATGAGTTTCTGGAACCCGTTCATATTTTCGATAATCTCTATCCATTTATTAGTTGTTTCCAGAGGCAGTTCCGTGTCCCATTGATATTTTTGCCTCCATAGATCTTGCTGAAACTTTTTCGCAGGAATGAGTAAGGGAACAAGCCATCCAAGAGGATCATATATGGAGGCTATTTGGCGTGTCACGGTGCGTTTTGTGATGACGTCATGTTGAGTCAGAAACATTTAGCTTCTAAGCAATCCGTGTTTGTGTTCCAAGAGATTCCCAGTACCTTTTGTGTAGTAGACTTAGCACGTGCTGCTTCCGGTAAGCCTTGCCACAATGTTGGTTCGTTAGACAGGAATTCTCTCAAATTCATGCCCATTTCTTCAAAGATCCTACGTGATTCCAGGGATTTTTCGATAGCCTCCGTTGGCGTGTCAGCCGAAAGGATGAGGTTATCCACGTAGAGATTTTCTCGGATTTCGTTTGCTAAATCCATATTTTCAACAGCGTGCCGTAGATGATGATGAATGGTTGCGCCTAACAAATATGGTGACACATTCAATCCGAACGTCACTCTAGTAAACCGGAACGTCCGTATATTTCTTTCATGGAATGGTACATCCACCTTGCGAACCCAAAGAAACCGTGTTGCGTCTCTGTCGGCTTCATGAAGGCGCACCTGAAGAAAGGCCTTTTCCACGTCCGATGTGATAACGTATTTTGGGAGTCTGAAACGCAACAACATGGCATATAGCTCGGGGAGTATGAGGGGTCCTTGGTGGAGTACATCGTTCAGAGAAGGACTGTCTCGGAAGTGTGCTGATGCATCAAATACTATACGTAATTTGGTTGTCTCTTTGTTGGGTGTTAATACCGGTTGATGAGGTATATAGTGCACAACAGCGCCTTCAGTCAATGAAGAGTCTGCGATCTCTTCGATAATCCCCTTTTCTTGTTGGGAGCGAAAGGTTTCATCGTAATCGTGCAGTAATTGCGGAGTTTTACGTAGAGTCTCTAACACTGTTCTCAAGCGCTTGAGCGCAATCGCTTTGTTTGTTGGTAGAGGTGGATGGTTTTCCTTGTAAGGGAAACGAATGTAGTACCCATCATTGCGTTTCTCGATTGTTTCCTCAAAAAATTTTGCGACTTTCTCATTCGTCGCATCTTTCTCGGCGTTCCTGGTTCCAGTGAACTCACATACGCCAGCAGAATCCATAGTCCAGTACTTGTCCCATCTTTCCAGTTCCTCGTCGAAGTTAGTGAAGGAGTTCACCGAGATCTTCACATCCGACTCAGTCCGACCCACTTGTTCGCTCAATGATGGCGACTTTATTTGTCGCCCCGTGAGTAAGTATCCTAGCCTCGAGGGGACAAGTTGTAGTCCGGAAGGTAAAGTGTGATGAGGATAAGGGACATCGAGTAGACTCCATAACTGGTCACATCCCAAGAGAATCTGCGGCTTTGAACACTGGCCGCAATTCTTTCTGGATAATGTGATATTGTGTCGCGCAATGTACTCCAGATCACTGTTATCAAGCTGCGCGATTTTGTTCTGAGCGGTCAGGACTGGTGTAGTGTACAGGTGAAATTCATGTTCGACACCTTCATGGTCCCACAGGCCCAACATGGTCTCTCCACATGTGGCTTGCCTGGGAGTTTCTGTACCAAAGGTGTACATAATGAACTTCCTTTGCGCCTCACATACAAGTCCAAGTTCTTCCGCAAGTTCTTTACTGATAAAGGATTGATCTGCACCTGTGTCCAGTAAGACTTCCACTTCTTTCCAGGTGTTGCGGATGGAGTCTCTCACACGAGCAACTCCAGTTAACAAGAAGACCTTGTGCTCTGCGTCAAGGTTCTCTTTCTCACTATCCAAGGAACCTTCATCCTTGATATAGGAAAGGACTATTTTGAACTGTTATCTACAGAACCAATATCCACTGCTTCACTTCCGCAAGTAGCTGCCTCCAGGAGATTGGTTTGCGCCTGCTTTTGTTTCTTTAATGGCGCCTGTTTTGCTGGTTTTGAAGTGCTCTGAGGCTTGATATTCCTTGCTGGTTGCACGGACGCGTGCTCGCTTCTTCCTTGTGATGACTGCACCTCTGTGTCATGTGACTGTTGATTACGTTTAGGACAAAGCGTGAAGTGGTGCTTTTTCCCATTGCACACTTTGCATCCCATTTTCGGACATTGTTTCACGAAGTGTCCTGGTAAAGCGCAATTTAAGCATCGATTATGCTCACGAAAAACCGTACGTCTTTCTTCTATCGTGTTGTATTTCCTGCAGAGCATTGATTTATGGTCTCCACTTCCGCAAAACATGCATTGACCCTTTAGTGCAGGCACCGCACTGGATCGTTGATCTTCTCGGGAAAAAGAATGCGCACCGTTATCTTCCTTGTAGTGGAGCATATCATTTATTTTTTCTTCCATTGATATGATATCGTCGAGATCTGATAAGACCTCCTTCATTATCCACGTTCTCTCCCCTAGCGGTGGGTTCATTCTTCGTCGAAGAACTTTCCGTTGTAGATCAACCGAAAACTTTGAAAGCAGTTTCTGCACAAGAAATGATCCATCGAGTGGAACACCTTTGTCTATGAGTTGAGTCACCAAGGGAATAAGAAGCTCTAGTAGTCGACGTTGTGCTGGGATCATTGCGTTTTCAGCTCTTGCTCTTTCTAAACGAGACTGTAAACACGCAATGAACTTGGTTTCATCCCCATATTTTGCATGTAAGAGGTTGACAGCATGGTCATAATTGTCCTCTGTTACTGGGTAACGGCGTATAGTCTGAAGAGCTTCACCTTGCAGCGCATTTTGTAGATAGTTGAACTTCTGCAGCTTAGTCAACGGCTGGATTGTGAACGTTCGCTGCAAAAAGCGTCCAAAAGTTTTGGAAATCCCAGACTTTCCCTGTGAATGAAGGTATGGGAATAGGCGGTAATGCTGTTTGCGCAACTGGTATCTCTCCTGTCGTCGAGGTCGCATAGTACTGCGTGCCAAGGGGTACCTGTGCGTGGTCGAACGCGGCAGTGTGGTTGCATTCCAGGGCAATGATCGCCGTTTGCGCAAGTTCCAGGACGTTGTGTGCTTTCGTTATATAGTCGTTCACTTGCTCCTGATCCTCCCCTGAGAGTGACTCTGCCAGGGAATCACAGGTAGCAGTGAACGATTCTAGCGCCCCAACAAGCAGTTTCGTGTGACCCTTAAGTTGGAACTCCAGGGTTGTTATCTGCTTGGACATACCATTGTCTGGGTCCGCCTTTATGATATTTTCATTCTCTTTCAGGATACGTTCCAAGGTATTACTGTATCGCGTTAACAGTGATTTCTGAGACTTCAAAGTTACAGACCTTGTTATGGGAACCATCTATTGCAAAGCAAAGGAAGGCGAATATGAAAGGAAAACGAAGTGTTGAGGAAAAATTGTTGCTTCTGCGCCGTCGATCTACCTGAGAGGTTTCGTTTACGCAACTCGTCGCCAACCTCTACCTAGGCGCTGCGCCGAAGTTGCTCTGAAAGTAAGTAAAGGCGTACCAGTGTCCTTTCGTGCCGGCCGATGCACCATAAAGTTGATCCGCAGTGTGTTGAGACTGACTGAGCTTCACGCTTTATCCGACGACTTGCTAATAGAGCAATAGACGAAGCAACTGAACCTTACTCTAATCTATATCATGCCTAAGCCTAGTTAGATAAGATACGTCAAAGCTCATATAAGATAGTGTGCTGCCAGATCCGATAAGATACCATTCTTTCTTCAGATTCTTACTCTGTTGGTCTTCCTGTATATTGGACCTGTTCAAACACAACATTACACAACATTTACTAAAAACAAACAACAAAACGCAAACATAAACACAGTACATAGCGTAGCGCAACTTAGGGAAAGAATTGCAGCAGCGATAAGAGAAGCACTGTTTTCTTGTCTCGCCGTCTAGTCGTATTCAGTCTGGCTGCAAATTTATGATAAATTGATGTAGTGGAAAAGAAACCGCCTCACAGCAGAAAGTGAAGTTATTCAGAGTAACAAGGGAACCATTAGTTGTGCGATACGGCTGTCCTTCTTGAAGCTCGTCCACAGGTTCATATTTCTATGTCTCTGCGATCTGGACTGAAGATGAATACAAGTCGCACGTTACATAGAGCGGTTTGACTTGAAGCTTCAAGTTTTATTCATATTAAGCGATTTCTGGATAGAAGTGTGGCTCATGTAATCGAGAGACTTTCTTGTTGCAGCTATAGTAAACCCTCGGATCAAATCCGCGTCGAGTGATTTTTGTATAGTAGGCCCAAGATACATATTGTACTCATTAGGAAGAAGAGAATTTTTATTTTTCAAATTCGTCTGGTTCTGTGGTCTAATGGTAAGTTATGCCTGAACCAACCCATGCCCATGAAAAATCAAAAATTCGCTTCCACCGAAAATTCCTCGCGTTTTCCAAGGACCGACGCCGTATGAACACTTCTTTGTAGCGGGTCATACTGTACGAGTGATTTTGCATTTCAGGAATCCTGAGGGCTTGCGATGCATAGTTCCTCCTTTTAAAAAAAGACATGAGCCTAGGCTGCGGATCGCAAGTTACAGTTGGCGCAGCAGCAGCAGCTGTGAATTCCCTTTAGGCGGGTATTACGGTAGCAGCAGCGAGTACACAATTGCATGATTGGTGGTATTTATAAAGGTCTACGGGCTTTTGTCAATCGCGGCAATGGGTGACTCAGCAATTTGTCGCGTCGTCGGTCGTCTCGCACACCCTCGTCGACGCTGCGTCTCCGCTTAGAGAGGCTTGAGCGCAGACAGAAGGGGTGTCTATCGCCGCAACCACCAATTCACATGATTGTCGCGTGCGTCGCTCGTGACTGGTCACTCTCTGACAGGGCATAGCGGGTCGTATTTGTTGGAGACAAATTTATTTTGATAGTTGATTTTAGGTTGTGGAAAAGTGGGGGGTCGTATTAATTTTTGTTTTATATGCATTATATGCACCCTGTACACCCGCCGGATATACGTTGCATAATTATTGTATATGTTCTGGATTCCCACCAGAACCTACCGGTGCATCCTTTTAAGACTGAGTGATTGATATGTACAACCCATAGGGAACATTGAGACATGTGATTATGACCCATAGGTAAATAGATACTCGATGTGTGACCTCTCTGCTGTATTGAGAGGCACGCCTAGATTAAGTTAGCATTCTGCCATGTCCACCACCGAGACCACCCCGTCTCGGACTACCTAGAGACCACCCCGTCTCAACTACATTGTATTCCATCGCAACTACAACGAGATCACCCCGTAAAGCTACAACGAGACCACCCCATAAAGCTATATAACCCTTCATAGTTATACCCCCCCCCCGCTCGACAACTTTTCGCCGACTATATATTTATGGCTCGGCGACTGGCGAAGAAGGTGTTGAAGGGGGGGGGGTCGTGGCCTGTACCCCATCAGGAGGGGGGGGGTCGTACTCTCACCGACATTTCGCCTATCCCCATGCTGTACCCTGCTCTCTGATGCTACTGGTTCGTTAAGAAAATAGGGATTACCGAGAAGATCTTGACTGTAAGAACGAACTCCCTTCTCGCTTGCTTCTATTACATTGAGGTGGAATTGGTGTTTGCTGAAAAATAATTGGAGGAATCACCAACCATTACCATGCCATTCATCTTTAAGATCCAAGAGCAACGGAAAAGCAGCGCATTTGTCCACTTGTTCAAAAGCTGGGAGGGAATGGAAGGGTTTTGGTGATCTGTTAAACTAAGACTTTTTGGTTCTGCCATGCAATTGATAAACCACTGAAGTTTATCAAGAACTTTTATATATTAAGTCGGATTAGTACAATTAATGGAGCCCAGTTTCTAGCTCAGAGATCTAAAAATCTTTGCCAATCTCTCGTGGTGGCGAGGGACCCACGAGAGTGCGGGTTTCACTTGAATCTGTCGAAGTTCAGTGAACTGTATTTCACACCGACCGAAGTCCACCAGCGGGTTCCAATCAGGACGCGCTCACACTCGCGCGGTCCTGAGTCGAATCCCTGGTCGACTTCGTCAATTCCGCGTCGATTTCCCGCTCAGGCAACCAAGCCTGTTCTACCCTTCCCATAATTGGTAGGAGTTTCGTTTGAGAGGATAATAACACTGACTTGTACATCGGCTGACCCCGGCAAGTATGTGTTATAGGCACATCGCATTCAATGGCCACTGCGACTCTGAATGGATACAGAATGCGGTGCCGCAAATCACGGATGGGTTGCTTTGAACGGCGATAGACTTTATCTTTTATCTTATCTCATAACCTGGGTGGAACTACCGACCTAAACACTCTGCCGAGTTTTCGTGGCGAGCTATCATTCTGTTATTCAAGCCGTCCACCTTTCCATCTCACCTTTAAAGCCCGTTAACCTTAAAATTCACACTCCAGTCGCCACTGACACAAAATAAGGGACGAAGAGTGAACCCTCAAGGTGTTCTCATTCAGTCTTAACCTCTCGTGGCTGAAATCACTTCACGTGTCTTCTTCCTACGAGAGAGCCTTGCAGGAGAGGACAGACGACGAGCGTACACGCCCATATCCCGGCGACGGCCGGCACACGTCATAACCGCCTCGTCGTCTAATTCTCATAGCTAGAGAAATTTCGGTTGACATCTGCCCCGTAACCATTTATAAATAACATCCTGCCTAACTTTTCTCTGTCTTGCGCTGTATCTGTAGCTATATATCAGCACTAATTTTAGTAGTATTTTTTGTACATTCTTTCGCACCTCTGCTGTCTTTGTCCTCTTCTGTGTTATTGATCATGTTATCAGCAGTAATAGTAGATAAATTTAAACAAATCAAAGTGACCCTGTGCAAAGTTACGCTCCCCTGAGGCGCTTGCAAGATTAAAACTATAAACGCGCTTTGGGGTGGGGTATTGGCCGATTCCGCTTAAGGGGTCCTTTAAAGCTATGAAAAGTTGTAACGCTCGTTCCCACTTCGTTTTCTAAGGATTTTTGGCGCTATTTACCCTTTACTGCCCCAGTCATCCGAAATCAGGCCAGTTCCTGATCGACTTTTTCCTCCGTGGGCAGGTTTTGCTCAAATGTTGTCTCCTGGGGTAGTTTGACCTCTAGTATACGAATATCACATACGCTCAGCCCGAAACTTCCTGGCGCCCGCACCACAGACGCCAATGATTGGTATTTTGGCGCCGGTACCCGTGGTGCGAGCGCCAGGAGGTTTCGGGTATGTGATATTCGTGTCCAGGATGTCAAACTACCCCTGGGAGCAAGTTTTCAACGAATCGGTGATTTCTAGTATTTTGGCGCCGGCGCCCCGTGGCGCGGACGCCAGGAGGTTTGGAGTCAAGGATGCGATATTCGTGTTCAGCAGGTCGAACTACCCCTGGAGTGATTTCGGATGGCAGGGCAGTAAAGGGTAAATAGTGCCGGATTTTTTTTCTTATTTCGGATAGCATTAGACGTTCGAAGGTGCGAACAAACGATTGTGAGTAAGAAAGAAAAATATGAGGATTTTGGCCTAATCCCATTCCAGCGTGGGTGAGGCCACTGCAAAATGTGGAAAGAGTTGTTGCATTTCGTGAGAATCGACTTCGAACCACAAGAGTGTTGAACTCCTAAGAGTCCTAAATGATGAGAGGGGCCGCATTAGTGGACTCAAATGGCTTACGTGCTATGCTCTGGAATGAATCCACTGTGGATTACTATTGAGAGGGACAAGGGAAGTGGTAAACATCTTAAATAAGGAAATAAAGCACAAAATTGGTCTTAGTATAATAGACTTCAAAGCCAGGTGAATTCCGCGCCCCAACAACAATGTGCACTTTTTGTATACAATATGTTTTGTTCCTGGTCCTTCAGCCAGTCTGATCCATCGTCTTATTTTTTCTCGTGGGCTCCGCTCGAGGTAACTTTTTGAACACAGTTTCTCTAGCGTAGGTCTTTTAGGGTACCAACAGGCTAAATGGCCGGCACAGGGAAAGAGCGTAAGAAGGTTGCTGTTCTTCTCGAGAAGGAAGCCGAAATTCAGAAGTTATGGGAGGAAAACAAAGTGTTCGAGATAGATGCTGACAACAAGTTCGATGTTTTTTTTGCACGACTTTTAATAGGTTATTTGGTGAGGCATGTTAGTATTGTAGAGATTCCCGAAGTACTTAACTACTTCCCATACCCGTACATGAATGGACGCCCGCCATATTGGTCACACTTTTACACTTTCTAAATGCGAGGTAACAAAAGAGTTTTTTTGTGGCTCTTATCTGAATAGCATATTTCATTTTAGTTTGCTGTGGGTTATCAACGACTTATTGGGAAAAGATGTTTGTTTCCGTTCGGCTTTCATTGTACAGGAATGCCTATAAAGGCTTGTGCTGACAAGCTGAAGCGGGAGATGGAAGGACTTCGGATATCTCCACAGTGAGCCCATGTTTTGTTCTAGCAAATGGAGTTGCCACTCGTGACAGGAGCAGTAGATTCTATATGGTCACGTTTAAGCTTGGCTTGAAAGGCTCAACTGTAGTTATACTCGAAATCCCTGAGACAGGGTAGGCGTGGCCGCACGGTTCCAGCTTAACCTGAGAGTGTTTGTGCTTCTGGTGAGATATTTTCATTTTGGACACAATTGTTGTCGTCTCTGTGGTCCAACACAGAACAAGTGACTGTGGTCCCAAACCGGAATATTCCACGAGTAACTCGTTCTCGTGCCATGTTCAAATGCACGCCTTACTCTGGCTAAGGGTAAAGAGTGTAAAAACGCGGCTTTTCCTTTGTACATTTTGAAAGGTGAATGGAGGTCATAATGAAATGAGGAGATTATTCTAAGTTACAGTGAATTCCAAGCCTAGTTACTGTCATCCAAGTCATCGCAGGGTGGCGGGATGCAATTGAGGGATAATTGAATGACTTACTATCGGCCATAATACTTCGAGCAATAGACTCAAAAACGGTCCCTGAAAAGTGAAAATAAAATAAGCTAGTGACAGAACTTGTTTGTGTTGTGCGGGTAGCAACAGTCTGTAACTATCTGGGTTACTCGGCTGCTCTTGTACTAGATCATCTTCAGCCTGCCTCCATGACACATCCGCGGCTAGGAAAAATACTCCGTAAGAATTGTCAGGACATAGGCGCCCACGTGCCTTCACGTCTACGGAATTTTCTTTAATTGAATTTCTCAGGGCGACGTTTCTCTTTATGCTGCTCTTTTTGGTGGCTTCTGTCACTGCTTCATGCATTCAAGATAGGTTTCTCTTTGTCTGCGAGTGAATATTGAGCGCCGCACGCTACCTTGACACGCTTGTCACATAGTATGAACGCATATACAATTTGATTTCCGCATCGTCGATTGATCATGTAATTCGACGTGGTCACCTAATCTTCGAAAAACATACAAAGTGCTCTGACTGCGAAGGTGGTTTGCAGTACTTCATCCAGCTGTACTTAATTTAATGCACATTTCCATAGCCTCCATTGGTCCTTAACCTGATGCTTCTCAACTTGGAGTGTATTTCAGATTCCCGCTCGAAGAGGAAGAAGAACTGAAGGATGAAGTGTCTTCCTTTGACGAAATCACCAAGGATAAGAGCAAAGGGAAAAAGGCCAGTGTATTTTTTAAATGATTTTTCTTTTAGGAAAAGCATGTAGAACAATTCATCAAAAATGAATAGAATTTGACTTTTAAATCCCCAGTACAGCTTCAATTTGAAGCATGCTTGCCCAGCTGAAGCTCGCGTGCTGAGAAAGTTCAGGGTAGTTGAGTTGCTCATGATACATATATGAAGCCAGCGTTACGTAGCCATTAGAACTCTGTCATTGTGACAGTTTGGTGTATACATACGCTTTATACTGAACATATTTTCAGAGTAAACTTGTGGCCAAAACTGGTTCGTCCAAATATCAATGGCATATCATGCATTCTCTAGGTCTCACAGATGAAGAAATTAAAAAATTCGCCAACACTGATTACTGGTTAGACTACTTCCCTCCCTATTGCATTTCCGACTTGAAACAAATGGGTCTCAAGGTGAATCTTCAAATTAGTTTGAATTTCGGGCGAGCTTATGAGCGAATTTTTCTAGAGTCATAGCTTTTAGGTTGATTGGCGCCGTTCTTTCATAACAACAGACGTAAATCCATATTATGATTCGTTCGTCCAGTGGCAGTTTCGCAAGCTACGCGCCGCGAATAAAATCGATTTTGGCAAAAGGTGTTATTACTTTGAGGTTGTTACTCTCAAATTTCGCTTAAATTTCATACACTTCCTCCTTCAGGTACACCATATACTCTCCAAAAGATGGTCAACCCTGCATGGATCATGATCGCTCTAGCGGTGAAGGTGTTGGTCCTCAAGAGTACACTTTAGTGCAGCTGAAGGTAATAAGCTACTGTCTCCGCCGCAAGTTTTCAAAAACAGTTTACATATTCTCCAGGTTTCATACTGATCATCAGGCAGTGCAACAGTTCTTTCACTGTAATGTTTTAGTGTGCTCCTCGTTGAATATGTCTACGACCAACCACTTTTCAGATACTGGATCCCAAGCCGACTGTGCTCGCTCACATATCTCTGCCAGTATATTTAGTTGCAGCCACGTTGAGGCCAGAGACTATGTACGGTCAGACCAACTGCTATCTTCATCCAGACATCCAGTATTCTGTATTCTATGCTGGTGAAAAGGAGGACATGGTATTCATAGCCACTGCTAGGTTCGTTTTATGTCCACATGGACCCACGTGTCCACTTATGCTATCTTTTAACCAATATCGTAATAGCAGCACGGAGATTTAACCTGCAAATATAAGCTTACAAATATTACTGGTTCAGGGCAGCGAGAAATATGTCCTATCAAGGTCTTACCGCTTCAAACGGCGTGGTACGGTACGTTGAAGGGCTCGAAAAGGTTTGTTTATGTTTGGAAGGCTTGTCGAGGCGTTTATATGATAAAACAGCACCAGACATTCAAGGTATCGGGAAACAAGCTTCTTGGTGCTGCACTGTCGGCTCCTCTAGCATCCTATCCAAAAATCTATGCGCTTCCCATGCTCACGATAAAAGATGACAAAGGTCCTTTTTCAGTTTTTTGCTATACAGTATTTCTCAAATTAACTGTCTCGGTAGATAAATTTATGGTGAGCCTTCACCCTCACATGTCTTCATTCCTTAGGTACCGGAGTAGTAACGTCAGTGCCATCAGACTCTCCGGATGATTTCGCAGCATTGTCTGATCTGAAAAAGAAGAAACCGCTGCGCGAGAAGTACGGAATAACAGACGACATGGTGCTCCCTTTCGAACCCGTGAGTATGGGTAGAATTACTCTTCTAGTGCTTCTGGTCTGCATACAACCGACGGGATGAATAAGCTGAAATTCGTTCCCATTGCAGGTGCCTATTATCGAGATTGAAGGATTAGGCAACTTTGCAGCTGTTGAGATGTGTCATCGCTTGAAGATTGAATCTCAGAATGAGAAAGATAAGCTGGAGGAAGCAAAAAAAGAAGTGTACCTCAAAGGATTCTACGATGGTGTACGTTATTTTTTTTATCGAAAACCTTCCGTGTTAGCATTATTGCACTTCCTTCAGGTCATGATAGTTGGGAAATATGCATCTCAAAGGACGGCAGATGTAAAGAAATTAATACAAGCTGATTTGATTGAAGAAGGGCTCGCCAGAAAGTATGGTTATATAGTGTTTATAGAGAAGTTGTCGACAACCCATGACTTCCAATGCGACGTTCAAATTAATATAAACACTTGGGTAGTGAGTTGCTCGCTCACTGGAATAATCGCGAGCACCATATTACCGTTAAAAACATTTTTTTGTGCCAAAGATTTCAATACTGATAGCGGATCCTTGCAGATATGTTGAACCTGAAAAGAAAGTGATCAGTCGAAGTGGAGATGAATGTGTGGTGGCTCTCTGTGACCAATGGTGAGATTTTCTGCAGTCGCTTAGCATCTTATCATAGTTACATCAGTCATACCACCCGCTATACTTAAGATATGAGTTCTGTAAGGGGTTGATGCTTTGAAGTTGTCATCTTTACAAATATTTCGGCTTCCAGGTATCTCAACTATGGAGATACACAGTGGAAATCTGAAGCTAGGAAGGCGCTTGCTCAACTGAATACGTACAGTGATGAGGTTGATTAACCCGCTTAAACTGTTTTTTTTATTGAAAATATTTATCTCGCATCATAAATTGCTATACAGGGGGGCCAAAAAAAAGTCATTTTGCCTCCATGACTTTCAAGGCGCTATAAGTTACACTTTATCAAATTTTTATCGGACACTTTTACTACCATATTAAAGAGCACATTAAATACTATAATTATACTCCGCCACAGCCTGCTGGAGGAGCGCCATCGAGAGATTCGGCCGCGCGAAAGTGAGTGGGTACCGGAGTTGAGCGAGATCGTTGATTTCTCCGCCACTGTAGACCACCCTGTTGAGCTCCGCCCGAACCGAGTAATTGAGGAGGTTTAGTTCAGGACTCCCGCTTAAATACTACATCTTTGCCAGGTACTCAACGTTCTTCCATTCCAAAGGCGAAAGTTTTTCCAACGCCCTTCGATTAAATATGTTGTCACCCAATCCTGTAGCAGTACAATTTTCGAAGAAGGTACGGGCGACGACATGAAGATGGGATATTCTCCTCGAGTTGCTCGATGTGGCCACCAGCGCACACCCTCAGCCTGGGGCCCACGAAGAAAATATCGGTTCATCCATTCCAGGTGCGGCCGGTCCACACCATCAACCCGCGCCTTGGTGAATGGGGTGAAGATGATGTCCTGGACCGTAGCGACGTTGCCGTAGCTGCTCGATGTTTGAGGTCTTGCAGATCAAGAGTACTGGTCTCCAGGTAGCTATCCATGGGTGATTCCATTTAAGAAGTTCTGCAGCTGTTTGGAGGCACGTGAATTCCGAAGGCGTTCTCCACTCAGGCCGCGACTGAGATGACTTCATATTTTGGTGTACATGAAGGTGAATGGCGGCAGCCGGCTCCTGCTTATAGAGGAAGATCTTGGGTATCTTCCGCCCTGGTATTCATATCCACTTCCTCTGTCTGGGCTGCGAAAACTTCGCCCATATGTGACTCGGCCGGAATGACTTTTTTGGCCCCCCTGTAGATTTGGGGCTACCTATTAGGTCATCCCACTCAAACCTGCCGCCGGTTTCATTTGAATAAACAAAGGGGTGAATAGATAAAGAAGTAATATTTTAGCCTTAGGTCAAATAAATCCTCCCTTCACCAATGACCCGCTCAGTGCCCCGAAAGCCTTTGGACCCCTGCCTTCCATTTTTTAACAAGTGTGGGTAAGTTGCTGTTGATGCCAGTTTCGGCAAATGACAAAGCATTGTAGCGTTTGCCGTCAGAGAGTACCCTCGACTAACCAGATTAGTTGGAATCGAACGGCTTCATGTTGAGCGAATGCGGCGATTGAACCAAGGTCTCAGTATTGCTTGTGTCCCAGCACTGCCCTACAATACAGTTACTCGGGGTCTGGCACTATGACGAGCAACGGTGGCCTTATTGTAGTTGTGTGGTATCATCCATTTGTCGATATGATGGCCAATGAACAGGTAATATAAAACGACAGCGACGATTTTATTCTCTGTATAGAGCCTCCTGAAAGCCACAGTGTGGGAATCCTTCGCTGTGATGATCATCCACTTGCACCTACGTAATTCCTCATGGTAGAATTTAAGCGGCTTCTCATCTGCATTGATACAAAATTGGCGATTGTGAGTTTCGGCTCGAGGTCCAAGACCACCCATATTTCATCTGAGGTCGGGGTGCGTTTTCACAGTTGTGAGTGACATCTCATGCTGGGAACATTACTGCTTGAGGTACAGAATCGGTACTGAGTTCGTGCTTCTATAAGAAAATTAGGACCCATGCGCACACCCCCTTGACCATCCTCAGTTTATCGGTCATAACACGTACAGTAATTGCAGCAGGGATGTCAGTCTCGCGGGGAAACTCGACAAAGGTCCTGTGATCAGATATTCAGTGCCTGACTTCATCCACTCTTTTTCCTTGTACAGGATGAACATTATGGGACCATCCAGGAACAGCAAATTATTTTTTCCTCTCTTCCTTCTTCGGGGCTCCTGGACCAAACTTTCAACTTGTTCTTCAGAAACCACCATTATACACAACTACGCCGACACTCGAAATTGAGCAGCGCACTTTCCTGTTATGATACCTGATTTGAAAAACCGGCCGCCGATTTTCATCACTCGCCGGCTTCTTTTCAATTTCTCGAGAACTTCTTCTGGGCAGGTTCGCCAACATTTCACAGATACACAGCTTAAGGTACTAGCTTCCAAATGGTATAGTAGCCCGCTGCTCTATCCCCTTTGCTTTTCTGCCCATTCCTCTATATGTAGCGGCACGTTTGAAATGGGATGACCTAATATTAGATAGCTGTGGCTTACCATAAAGCTTTTTTTAATGGCATAGCGAAACGAATCACTTTTTATATCCTTTATTCCCCTTTCCCTACTCTTTCACTTTCTTTACTATAGCATAGCACGCTTTGGTCGGTCGGGTTCAGGTTGGGTAGTGTTGGCGGGGTAGAAGGGGTTGTTTGGGTGTCAGTGGGTGTGTGGGTAGGCGCGTGTGGGTTGTTAGCGGATAGTCGGTAGAATGGTTAGTGGCTTTGTGGCGGGTAAGGTCTTGTAGGTGTTCTGAGAGGTAGTGTGTAGAAACGGTTCGCGCTGATTGCTGCAGGGGCCGTAGCATTGGATCACGGAAATAAGCGGTCATTTTTGCTAGCATTTCCGGAAAGCAAAAATAACGAAAAACTCTTCAAGTGGCGGCGTACTAATGGCCCCCAATCAAGGTCGCTGACGCTTATTCTCAGCTGCCGGAAAGCCACCTTGATGCTAGCTGGCCTCTATGCTGCTCAGTATTGCGGTTAGAACTGACATAGAGAATAACTAAATTGACATTTTCTCAGAAATGTTTTCTTCCCGTTTTTTGTATTCCAGAAACAAAACGAAACCTTTTTTGTTGTCAGTTTATTCGGTCCCCTACAAGATGCAGCGAAACCGTTTCTAAAAGCGCATAATCTCTCTGAATACTCTCTGGTCAGTGTTCATGGTGTGGCCCAATAGCGCAATACATTTAAACACCGCGTCTGAAAAGCTCACACCCCCTTTGCATGGATAATGAGAAATGTATTCCATGCTTTCATACAAGATTTCTTATAGGATTAATGTAATGTAATATATTCTACCGGCCTTTTCTTGCTACTGTTTTCTTCGTTTCATTTTTACGACGCTGCGATACACAAAGTAACGGAACTGAACACCCACTTCACAACATTTTGGTGTTGGCCTCTAGATATGACTATTGAGAAGAAGTAACATCACGAGCTGGAAGGAAGCGGCGGGGGTCGGGCTTTGGAAAGCTCGACTTGTGCAACAGATTGTGGGACCCTGCTATTTGTTGGAAGAGTGGGCAAGATGGGGAACGAGATGAAAGTTATGACAGACACATGATAAATCAAATGAGGTGAAACCACGTCGCTGGTGTCAATAACCTTGTTTGATTAGTTCCCCTCCTTTCAGTGTTGTGTCCCTCTCTTGTTCTAGAGCCATTCCATAGTTACTGCTGAATATCATAGGTACGTCGCAATTTCGAAGCCACAATAGATTGGTTGCATGAACATGCTTGTTCAAGGAGCTATGGACTTGGTTAGTTGGACCAGTTCTCTTCGGCGTTCGTTGCGCTCATGTGTCAGTTTTCTCAACAACACTCCAAAGAGTACTTATTTTTCAGGAACGAGACTTCCTTGGGACCCGCAATATTTGATTGAATCGTTATCGGATTCCACTATTTATAATGCCTATTATACGGTGGCTCATCTGTTGCAGCAAGGCTCGCTTGACGGTAGCGTCATAGGACCAGCAGCGATAAGGTATTCCCACTTTGTTTCTGTGATGACAAGACGACCATCATTTTCTTTATTTCATTAATTCAAATGTATTTTGTCCTCCAACTCTCTTAGCTTTTTATTATTTAGAGCTGACCAAATGACAGACGCTGTATGGGACTACATTTTCCTAGGATATGTTTATGATCCTGCAACAATGCCCGTTGCCGAAGAGAAGCTTATTGCTCTTCGTAAAGAGTTTTTGTATTGGTTAGTTGGTTTCCTGTTTTTCAGTGCAAATTACATTACCGCGTGGCAACTGAATAGCTGTTTTCTCTATCTTTGTTTATTTTTACCGACTATTTATTTATTTACTTTATTTATCATGCAACACACGGGTGCGCTACATTATGAGCGAAACAGATAAGTTACAAAACAAATCGACACAAAGAAAAATAATCAACAAACTTGGCAACACAAATACTCACAAGTCGGAGACCGTCCAGACCCTAAACTTTCAAAAATCTTGAATGCCCACAACTAGTCGGAATGTCAACTTCCTTAAGTTTCAGCGATAAGGTATTCCCACTTTGTTTCTGTGATGACAAGACGACCATCATTTTCTTTATTTCATTAATTCGAATGTATTTTGTCCTCCAACTCTCTTAGCTTTTTGTTATTTAGAGCTGACCAAATGACAGACGCTGTATGGGACTACATTTTCCTAGGATATGTTTATGATCCTGCAACAATGCCCGTTGCCGAAGAGAAGCTTATTGCTCTTCGTAAAGAGTTTTTGTATTGGTTAGTTGGTTTCCTGTTTTTCAGTGCAAATTACATTACCGCGTGGCAACTGAATAGCTGTTTTCTCTATCTTTGTTTATTTTTACCGACTATGGAAAAGATCCAAACTTGTTCCTGTTCAGGTATCCCATAGATATGCGTGCTTCTGGGAAAGATCTTGTGCAGAATCACCTCACATACCTTTTGTACAATCATGTTGCGATATGGCCTGATCAACCAGAAATGTGGCCGAAAAGTATCCGGGCCAATGGACATCTTTTGCTGAACAATGAGAAGGTTCTGTCTTAACTACCTCGTGTTCTTTACTCGCATTTCAAGTGGAAATTTCGAAATTGCTCGTTTTTTCCTTACATTCACGGGCACTTTTTAGATGTCTAAGAACACCGGTAACTTCATGACGCTTATCGATGGCATAGAAACGTTTTCTGCGGATGGAATGCGTCTTTCACTTGCGGTAGGCCTAGGTACCTCTTCTGGGAATCTGGGTATTACATTTTCATCATTTCGTACAGGATGCTGGTGACGCAGTTGAGGACGCAAACTTCGTATTCAGCATGGCCGATGCAGCTATTCTCCGACTCTATAATTTAATCGAATGGGTTAAGGATATGGTTGGTGTGCTTTTTCAGTCAATGCTTCCAACATGTTACAATCATCTTTTTAGGTGGCACTACGTGAACAGAATGGTTTGCGGAAGGGTGACTGCTCCAGTTTTGCTGATAGAGTGTTTGCTAACGAAATGAACAAAAATATAAGGATATGTGCACAGCACTATGAGGCCACTTTATTCAAAGAAGCATTAAAATATGGATTCTTCGAGTACCAGGTCAGCAGGCATCATCAGTTATTTTTTTCCAGCTCTCCAGAGTGCGGTGAAATTGTTTTCGTGATCTCACCTCTTCAACACATAATTCAAGTCAACACACTGCGCAAAATCGTATGACGTTAGGTTCTTATTCAAAAGAATCCAGGTTTCTCAACTCGGTGATATATAGTTAAAAATAGACTGGCATCTTTACTCAGACGATTTCATTTGTTTTCTTCCGATTCTTCCCCAGTCCAATAAACTGTTCGGCGATTATATACGTTTTTCAGGCTCTTCGTGATATGTATCGAGAATTGTGTGGAGGGCAAGATGGAGCCATGAATGAAGCGTTGGTATTCCGTTTTATTGAAACCCAAGCGCTGATCCTTTCGCCTATATGCCCCCATATCGGAGAGCATATTTGGCAGATACTCAACAAGGCAGGTGTAACATTTTGGTTAGCCAATCTTTGTTGGTGAATATCATTGTTCAGAACGAACTCATTGTGAGCTCAAAGTGGCCGGAAACAGCGGAAGTAGATGAAACACTTTGCAAGGTCAGTTTTTTTTTCAATACTGTCTCCCCATTTTCAAAGTCGAACCGAGAATTAATCACTTAGGCGGCCGAGTTCATGCGAGACGTCATGGCTGATTTCCGAGCTCGTATCAAGAATTCGATGAGTTCAAAGAAGAAGAATGCCTTTACAAGTCCTCCATTGGAAGCCGTCATCTATGTAGCCAAGGAGTTTCCCACGTGGCAGAAAACAGTGTTACAGTTCCTTGAAAAGCAAGCTGAGGTAGCGCTTCTCTTGAAAATAAAGGAGATATATTCCTCTATGTGGTCCAATTTTGTTGAACCGTATCTGATGGATGAAAGCTGTCTTGTCAGGAGAACAATGGAGTGCTGCCAGACAACAAGACTATCTCACAAATCTTGGGCCAAGAGCAGTCGTTGAAAAAATTCGCCAAGAAGATGATGCCATTTGTACAAATGGTAAAGGAGCAATATGGGCAAAAAGGAAAGGCTGCACTAGCTTCAGCGTGCCCATTCGATCAAGTGAAAATATCGTTTTTTTCATTTTTCTGGGGTTCTCGTTAATTTATGATGTTAAGGCTGCCGTATTGCTCGAAAATCGCGAGTATATCGAGAATTCTTTGGAGCTTGACAGGTTCTTCATTAAATTTACGGATGAATCCGATGTCGAGCCAGTGATTGCCGAGACCGTCGTACCAGGAGCGCCATTGATGCACTTTTTACCGCTCAAGGTGAGCATAGCCTGTTCTTCATTGTATTGGCTACAGATCATTTTTCATTGGTTTTCAGGATAGTGTTGCATTGACTGCCCGTAATGTGCATGTTGCCAACGCTCTCTTTGATGTTGATATTCCAATTGCCGATGGCGATTCCGTTTACGTTATTGCGCGGAAACTTCGTCGACTGAATAAATCCATAAAACGTGAGTGTTTGTTCAACAAGTTTTATCAATTCAGTTGAGTGTTCTTACCGAAAGCGACTGACGCCCAGAAAGATCGTGAAGAAACTGTCGCGGTTAGTATTTGTGAGTGACAGGGAGTTCCTCCTGAGTAAAGATCTTCACTCACCACTGTTGCATCAGAGTTGCTTGCTATGAATTCAAACGCTTTGCTTCGAGTAGTGACAAAGGAACCTAGAGTTTATTCCTCGACACAAAGCTACACCATTGATGCGTCTATATCGTCATGAATCAGTAAACACAGGATGAGAGGAGTGAACTCTTCCGAGACTGATCAATCGGACTTTCTTACTGATTCATCGTAGCCTAGTGTTCATTTTGACGAGGCAGTCGTAATTCACCGCGCTGGTGAGCGTCGCAGCGACGTCGATTGCTCGAATGCTGCAAGGCAAGTGGATAGCTCTAGCCAGTTATGTACTTCATAACGTCGCAATCGATCGGGAGGGTCAGCAGGAGATCTGGAATGGGAACAATAGTGGTGGAAACGTCGTTTGTGAGCCCATTCCATCCTTTGTGAAACCGCACCGACTGATTGCAACAGTATCAACTGTACGATATCCTAATGTCAACCATTTCTTAGTAGAGTACTTAAAGACACATGGTACGCTCAAACACATTGAGGGTGTGTGAGACTAACAGCCCCCCAGCTGGATGTGTCGTGGTTTCCTCGCCTGAAACTGCACGGGGGTCCGAGTACGGGACCGTGGGAAAGGCTTATTCCTTGCTACACCGCCCAAAATGCAACTTGCGCGCTGTGGATTTTGGGCGGTGTAGCAAGGAATAAGCCTTTCCCACGATCCCGTACTAGGACCCCCGATGCAGTTTCGGCGGGAAACCACGAACATCGACAGCTGGGGGCTGTTAGTCTCATACACCTTAATGTTTTGAGCGTACCATGTGTCTTTAAGCAGGAGAAGTCAATATGATAAAGAGTGTTGCCATGCTTGTGGTTGTGGAACATCCCACGCTGAACTCCGCGCCCTCTCCACGATTCACCGCTCGCGACAGCGTGGCCAACTACAATTTTCTTGATCATATCAGCGTTCATTAGGACTGAACTTGGAGTATGAAGTAGTTTCAGCACGATTTACTGTCACCCTTGTGGCGTTATCTGGATGCGGTCGGAGGTGAATCGGAAACTGATTAATTGTGGTAATCCGTTTATCGATAAACGAACAACTTCACGATAATGGTGAGTTTTAATGAAGTAAAGTTGTCATAATATGGTGAGCGGTGGCCTAGAGGAGGTTGGTTGCGTTGTCACGACTCTCATCTTTGCGAGGTTTCTGTTTGGTACATTCAACTGTATCGTTGCTATACGTAAATTTTAAGCAGTTGCAGTCAAGGTGCACCGGCGAATTACTGCGTCTCCGACGCATGTTCGTCTATGAAATGTAGGATTTAACGATCACCCTTAAAGAGTAAATACGACACCTCTAGAAGGGAAGACATTTTCTCGGGCGCCATCGGGTACTTGCAGATGGGGATACGCAGTAATACGCTGTATACATCCAAGACGTGATTCATCTTCAAGAAGGGGTTAATAGCATAGCTCACTTATCAATCGTACTCAACGATGTCGATAGGTCAATGACGCTCTAATTCGAGACCTCGTAATTCTTCCCTAAAACAATCATAACTGTTGAGACTTCGGACGAGAGTGCTTTGTTGAGCACGAGACGACAATTGACATCACACCGCACTGAGGGTCTTTTATGACCCAAGATGAATTATCACTGCTAACACACACAAATGTAAACAACCGCTCCATTTATCACTTAGGGCAGTGGGCTCATTAGTATTGAGCGGTCTGTCGCAAACCTCCCCCTAAGATGCAATGGTGGGATTGTTTTTTTTTACAATAACAACATTCATTCTTATTTAATAGTAAGTTCTTTTGTAATACATGTAAATCTTCTGATGTGGCTTAACTTGGAGTCGGCTCGGCGGTCGGCGGTTGCGTTGTGGCGTTCTTTGAGCGGTGTGGTTTTCTCCAGTGACGTAGCTTCTGAATCTGAACAGTTTTGTTGCATCTGTGTGTTGCCATAGTCACTGGTTTCTGGGCGCATGGTTTTCGCAACGTTGTGTCGGCGTTCAGGTGATAAGTCGTAGCTTGCCCAGTGATGTCTGTTCTAGTGTGGCGGCCATGCGTGGACGTAGTTGATTGGCATGACGACATTCCACGGCTCTTATTCACGAAGTACGTCGTATACTGTATTTCCGCGGCAGTTGAGGATCTTTCTGGTACCATTTCTTCCTTCCTCTTTGAATGCTTTCACCAGACGAGGTCTTCCGGCTTGAAGGATTTCATGCGAGCTCCATGGTGTCGTGATGAACTGATTTTCCATGTCTTCGTTGGCGCGCGGTCGTACGTTTCTAGGTGTCGTCAGAAGAGTGAGAGGCGTTCGGAGACGATGTCCTAGGAAGTTCTTTGCCGGTGAGTCCTTCGGTGAAGATGAGCATGGTGTGCTGCGTAGGATAGCAAAAATTTCTGTACGGCCTCTGTTGTTGTTTCGGATTCCTTCAACGATTCACGATGTGTGTTAATCGGGAGTAGTTCCTTTGAATCATCGTCCACTTCGATTTGTAGTATGCATCTGCCAGATCGATCTGTGAGAAAAAGCTGTCCACCGTTGAGTTGGTAAGACTTCCTCCGTTTTTGGTAAGGGAATGTTGATGAAGTGATAAGGCGTCATTCAACCGGTGGAGAAATCCGCACATAATCGCGATTCTGGCCATTGCTTTTCTTCACCACCACTATTGGTGCTGCCCATTTGAGTGATCCACGGCTGTGTGTACACCTTCTTGGATAAGGCGATCAACTTTGGAATCGACACGTGGTGAGAGGCGAATGGTACAGGTCGCTTGTGACGGTACACTGGTTGAGCCTCTGGTTTCAGGAATAGCTTGGCTTTCGTCTTGGTGCAGCGTCCCAAGACCTGGAGCGAAGACGTTAGGGAACTGTGTCCTCAAGTGAGTAACGAGTTCGTTGCGATGGTTGTCGAGTCGCTGCAGTCGCTTGTCGACAGTTGTACTGTTCTTTGAGCTGACGATAGTCTGGCATTTGTATACACCATTCGAGTCCTAGGAGATCGGTAGCTGATTACTACGAACATTCATCCTGAAATATCCAACTTCGCGCTCCCCTCGAAAGCCCTTCTGTTGGATGCCTGGACGAAGAGATGGGGATCCAATTTGGTCCATGTTTCTGTGAGATATCATTGTTATGTCTGCTCCAGTGTCGAGTTGTAGGTGGGTGAGCTGGCCTTAATGCGAACTTTCATGTATGTTCTTGCATCTTTAGTCATAATATTCACGTTCTTGCATCGAAGCTTGCGCTTGGAAAGAACGGGCTCTTTGTTCTCTTTGTCGACAGATTTCTCCGATTTTGCATCTCCGCGCGTTCTTTGGAAAAGGAGCGCCTTCTGAAACACTGACATGTTTCGGTCCAAGTCGCTTTTTAAGTGGCTTTCCTTGGTGAGCGACGTTTATCTCCTTTGTCTCCATTGTTTCGCTTATCTGAACGCAACGTAACGAACGTTTCACATTCTGTGATGAAATCATCGAGGAGTGGGAGAGGATCGCGATTCTTTGAGACGGTTCATCTTGTTCAGAGCCGAAGGCGCATCTCTGAATGGGTAGTGTCGGGGAGACCAGCTACAAGGACAAGACATTTGAGTGATTCGCTGTCAACATCCTTCATACATGCTTCCTCGAACTCTTCTTGATCGTGTTTCCGAAGTCGCGGTAGGGGACATGTGATCCGCTTATTCGAGGACAGGATGTCTTGTAGAACTCGAATCGACGGCGGATAAGAGTCTTCTTCGGTCCGAATAGTTTGGTCAGCCGTTTCGACAGTAGTGGGCAGGTCGATATCCCGTGGTTCAACGGCAAAAACGTTCGGAATACGTTTTGTAGGTTGCTTTGTCCAGTTTATCAATAATGACGTTTCGCTTACGTTCTTCCGAAAACGTGTTCCCTCGATCGTCCGATTACTGGTCCATATCGCTTGAACCAGGCATTGAAGGTTGAGTCATCGTCGTCGTCATAGTTGAAAATATGGCAGGTCTCGCATCAGGTCATCATAACATCTGAGAAGAGTGTTTCTCAAAAGGTTCTGCCGACCCCTACCCTTTGCTCCACGAGTGCTGCCAGTAGCCTGATTGAACTGTTGGTTCTGCTGCTGGAACTGCTGTTGGATCGCTGTCAGGAAAGAGCCATCCATTCGGGCATCCTTTGAAGTGGCTGGAACGCTGCTACTGGGCATGTCGAGTTTCTTCTAGTTGACGGCTGCTCGTTGAACTTCTTCCGCAGGTGTTCTTCTGAGGCCTGATCGCCAGTGTGAGAATTCGGACGAGAGTGCTTTATTGAGCACGAGACGACAATTGACATCACACCGCATGAGGTCGTTTTATAGACCCAAGATGAATTATCACTGCTAAAACAACAAATGTAAACAACGCTCGCTCCATTTATCACTTAGGGCAGTGGGCTCATTAGTATTGAGCGGTCTGCCGCAACACCTCACCCTAAGGTGCAGTGGTGGGATTGTTTTTTTTTTACAATAACAACATTCATCTTATTAATAGGTAAGTTCTTTTGTCTACATGTAGATCTTCTGATGTGGCTTAACTTGGAGTCGGCTCGGCGGTCGGCGGTTGCGTTGTGGGCGTTCTTTGAGCGGTGTGGTTTTCTCCAGTGACGTAGCTTCTGAATCTGAACAGTTGATTGTTGCAACAATAACTATCTTTTTTGTCGATTCCTTCCTGCGACGAAAATCTCCTATCAAATTTTCGGTTTTTCACAGATTACTTGTGTGTATGCCGCGGCGAAATAATTTATGACGAGTAAATAATGAAACAAATAGAAAGCTTGAAAGCTGAAAACTAAATCTCAACTTGAAATTCCGTCTGTTATGTATTATATATATTGTTTCGTAAGAGTTTTAGAGCAGTTTTATGCATAACTTCTTCTCATGGTAAGTAAACGTGTTGCGTATAGTAATTGGACGAGTCGTTGCGCTATAAATTCGCCTCACCTCCAAATTTGTAGTACCATCAAAGTTGCTTTCTGTCCCTACACAATGAACAACTGCTGCGAAGTAATGTGCTGCCAGTCACAAGATAGTTCGGTAGTAGTTCCTAGCTGCCTGATCCTCACACTTGCACCACATTAATTTTGCAAGTATATTATTTTCTTGATCTAGATCTCCCTGGAAATACGTTCTCCTTGCCTTCGTCGCATAAAACGTGATCAGGAAGACAGCACAGTGTGAAGTCCCCACGCTGTACCCTCATCGCATCAAAACTGGCTGAGAACGCGCTGACCCCCTTCAACTAGTAATGTGCCCATTGTTCTGTTTAAGCTCAATATAGCGCCTGCTTTTTTCCGTATTACTGATCATTCTGATCAAGACAAGGTACTGAAAGGTTGAGAGCAGGAATCTCCTGCTTTTCCGCTCAGGGATGGCAACAGCTGCGAGCATCAACACTTCATCTTTCTAGCGATACAGCGCTCTTATCTTTATTATATATAAGTATATAATTATTTCTACATTTTGCAGCATGTAAGCGACGAAGCCTGCTTATATCTCGAAAGCACCTGAGCCTTTAGTTACATGAACGGCTGCACGTTTAGCGACGCACACGAGCACAAGCACAGCCATAGCGGCAGCCTGTTCCTTGTTTTCTGCATGACTCTGCTCCTATCTCCTGCTTGGCTTTCGTAAATCTTTTATTTTTTGTGATATGGTTGATGTCGTTCAGCATACATTCAACCGTTTACGTTTGTTACCTGAACATGGAATATTTCTATGAAATCGATGCAATATACATGAAAACTTACTTGACTTCATAATCGTCCGGTGAGAACACTATATGTGAATTGCGTTTTTACAAAACGTTCGCAAAAAATCAAAGCAAACGGGCGGCTTGCACCTTGAAAAGGGGTGCTCAGGACTGTGCTAAGTATTGGTATTCACCTATTATAGAACAAGACGGAAAAATTCAAAATTAAACTACTATTTTGACACACTTCCTCAAACTTTTCGCTCTTCTTCATTTCGAGCTCCCTTTCTCATTCCTTCGAGGATAAAGCGCCTGTCAGCGCTGACGGCTACCTTTTTGACCTCCCAAGCTTACAAGGGCTCCACGCGCTTCTTGACCCACTGCTCACCTTCTTCAAGGACCTCATCGTTCAAAAATTAATTGGTGTTTGTTTGATTGTGTTTCAGATACGTTTGTTGTTGATTATGAGAAGAAAATGGTGTTCATCAGGAGTAATGGTGCTACTCATCCGCTAGGAGAAACCATTGTTTACGTTGCGCAATAGTCCAGTCACTAAAACACTTCTTGTATTCTATACTTGTCATATACAATCGTTTAACAGATTTTTGAAGTGCCGCTATCAAGGGAGCTTATTGTTATTCCTAATTTTTGGTTTTACAGGGAGATATTTTTTTCTCTAGGTGGGAAATGATCCTGTTACTTTGATTGCAGTTGTTATCAGATTGCCTTTGTGCATCTAATTGCTCTAGGTATTCGTCTTGACGAGAACCAGCTCCGTTATTGTTACTGTTGATTTTATCATTTTGTGTGTTAAATGGTTTCCTGTTTTCTCGGTTGTAAAAGAACATTCTGATTAAGAGTGTTGTTATTGACGACGTTGGTTAGTGCGTTATAATTTTTCAAATGTTCTGTTGTGGCTTTGCTCGAGATTATGAGAGAAATGAAATTCTCTACTGAATTTACATTCTAGATTTTGTTTATTCGTCATAACTATAGAAGGTTCGAGTTTCTTAATTCATCGGGATGTCAGATCTCGGAAGATCAGATTACTTTGCTGAATCGCGGTGAGCTTACGTCAAGTCGGAATGTAACGTATATGTTTGTGTTGAGGTGTTTTTATAGTGATCTGACACTATGAGTGGAACGGAAGTGCCTTCATTTTCGTCTGGAGATCCACATTTTCATAATAATGGTAAGGTGACAACAACTTGATCGCGAGTTTTACGTAAGTCATGTTCTTATTGAGATGGTGGGGAAGAGTGCTGTCACAGAAGCAGTCCGTCCGTTTCGGTTACACAACAAATCGTTTCGTCGGCAACAGGTGCTATTGTGACTTCTCTTTTAAGTGAGTACTTTGCTTGGTTATATCAGAGCTCTACCGATTATTGTTGTTACTTATTTTATGTTGTATTAGTACTTTTAAAAGCGCGTTTCAGTACAGGAGCGCATTCATAATTTGCGTTAGCGTTTTAGGCGTACCCCCATATGCGATGGCGTATGCTCAAAACGCTGCATTAATGCTTTTCTAGTCGCTAAAATCTTTGCCGTATACTCAAAACGCTGACGCACAGTATGAACCATTCTAAGGGCTGAGTCCAATCACCAACGCATGGAGGCCACCTGAATTCGCATCCAGCTACTACCATCTCTTCTGCTACTCGAATGGGCCCAGAGAGTGGTCTGTTCTCCAACCGCTTTGGTATATGATAGCCATGTTGACGCGTTGCCTTTTGCTGTGTGCCCTCTCGTGGTTCATTTATCTGGCAACTCGCCTATATGAAATTACGGAGTCACTTCAATTCTGTGAAGAGAGAACACTATTTGGAGAGTTCTTCTTTGCAATGCGAGAAAATTCTCATCTTCAAGAGCAGTAATTGGAAAAGTTCTTCTTTGTGAGGCAGGAAAATTCTCATCTCTCATCTTCCGTTCTTGCACTCTTTGTCACTATCCATCGGAGCGCGTGGCAGTAATTTGCAGTGGCGCTGTTCTAGTGACGCCGATGGATGTGGTTAAAATACGACTGCAGCAACAACATCATCCTTTCCCCAAGGGACATTGCTTTTACTACTACAATGGTCTCATGGAACATTTATGTAGATCATGTGAGCAACGGCTGCCATGTGCATGGTATCAACGACCTGGCAACTTTTCTGGAACAATCGTGGGTTCCCTTTAAACAATCCCTCTTATGCAAGCAGTGATTGCTTTATGCTGTTTAGGATGCTTTCGTAAAGATTACGCGCAACGAGGGCTTACGCTCTCTGTGGAGCGGGCTATCTCCCACGCTGTGAGTTTTGGTGTTTTTTCCCCACGTTTTTCCCGTACTGTATGACTATTTTTGAGGGTTATGGCCGTTACCTGTGAGTTTTGGTGTTTTTTCCCCACGTTTTTCCCGACTGTCATGATATTTTGAGGGTTATGGCCGTACCAGCTACCGTGTTTTACTACTCATTATATGACAGACTGTTGGTACGCTTTCGGAACGCGTGAGTGTTCATATCGTATGAATTTTAAGAGGTATTCTCCACACTCAATATTTTCAGGTTATGCTGTCGCCGAAAATTGACGCCACAAAAGATATGTCCACCCGACTGGACGGCGGCTATGTTCGCTGGAGCATTGGCGAGGACGACAGCTGCAACAATTGTCAGCCCACTGGAAATGATTCGTACAAAAATGCAAAGCGAACAATTGAATTATCGCGGTGAGTTTTTCATAGGTACCGTAGGTGACTTTAGCTGTTTTGCGAAGAGAATACTATTTTCTATTTTATAAATGTTTATTGTTACGTCTGACGCAATGCAATAATACACAGATCTATGGGATTACAGTCTTGTTCGCTCCAGATAAATGGGCGCGTCAGGCGGGATAGGATTGGTGCGGTGCCATACCCGTTCTCCACTAGTTATCAAAGCGGGTCAGCAACCACAATTAGTGGCAGCGACTGAGGCGAACGATATGATACAGTTCTGTCGCTTGCTCACTTTAATAAATGGTAGAAAAAGGCTTTGGCGCCGCGCCAATCCCATCATGCCTGGCACGTCCCTTCTCAGCGAACAAGGCTGTGTATACGTGTGAGAGCTGCTACTGAAATGCCGTAGCTAAGACTGGTGGCTTTTTTCAAAAAAGCGGAAGGAGCACAAGGAGAAATCTAAGGCACATACACGATTGCTCGCTTATAATACCGCCTGCGGTATCATCTGGAGAGGTGCTCATCTTCTCGTATGCCTAAAGTTATTAAGGTGAACTAGCACATGATCATTTTCCTAGAAGATGGACGTAATATTATTATTGTAAAAGGTTGTGTAAATTCAACAAGTTTTTCATTAGATGCAGATGCCGATTTATTCATTCTTTTTCAGATATTGGACAAGCCTTACGCGTTACCATATCTACTCATGGAATTTCGGGTTTTTATTTGGGCTGGTTACCAACCCTGTTGCGTGATATACCGTTCTCGGGTATGTCATTTCATTATTCACCTAGAACTGGAATACGGAAAATATGTTTCACTCATTTCGTGCCCCACGAGGTTGTTGGGTGGAACACTAAATCATTTGTGTTCAGCGCCTCGACTGAATCGTCGTTTGTAGAGATCGACTGTACCACCACACAAAGGAATGGGAGTCGGGAGGCAGAGAGCAGGAGGGCGAGCTGGAAGTAGGGAACGCTGCGTCACTGGGAATTTCTTTGCCAAATACGACCCCTTGCAATTTTCCCTCTGGTACGCTCGCCGTGAGAAACGGGAGAGGCCATGAAAAGATTTAGGACCTTTGACATAATATTAAGCTTCCGCAGGTACCGTTCATTTTTCTTACGACCGCAGCGCCCTCGTTGCTCACTGTCAATTCGTGAAAGTTTTACAAGCTTAGACATTGCGCACAGGACTAGGTACAAGGAACAGGCTCTGTCTGGTAGATATCCGTGGAATACTTCAACTGGACCAGTTTGCTACTGAAAAAACGATTCAGTAGGTTTGCAAAGCGGAGTTGAATGAATGTGTCACTTTGTCCTGAAAGCTTCAAAGCAAGTGAAACATTGAATGCCGAAGTTAGTTAGGCGCCAAAAAGGTTTCAGCCTCACTCGTCCTTTCAGCTATTTATTGGGCAGCTTACGACACACTCAAAACCAGATTCATGGCATGGAGGAATATGCAAGAGCCGACCTTTACGATGTCTTTCGCCTGTGGAGCGATGGCTGGATCGTTCGCTGCAGTGCTTACTACTCCTTTTGATGTGGTGTGTATGTGTTACTGTAAATTAATCGGTTTTATTGTAAACACTCAATTTCTTACAGCACCGCATTCAAATGCAAGTATTATTTTATTTCCTTCTTTAAGATGAAGACTCATCTTCAAATTAAACTTGGTGACAATAATATGGCTCGACGGCCCCCTCTTGCCTTGGTTGCGCAAGAAGTTGTGCATAACGGTGGCGGCGTGAGTGCACTTTTTGCTGGTAAGTGACGCTTCGTTTCAAGCATTTTCTGTCAGGCATTTGGTAACAGTTCAGAAGTTCTCAAGAACAGAAGATTGCCACAGTGGGTGGAATTTTTCAAATCAAGAATCACTTGCATGTTGAATAGCGCCATTCATCGCAGAACACACTCTGAATAGGGTTCTTTGTGAACCTCGAGCGTATATAAATGCCTAATTTGACAGACGGTATTTAATCAAACTGCCTTATAATTCTCCACAACGATCAAGTTTCATTCACATTTTTATGAACTTTAAAGTTCGTCTTTTGCAAAGGAATCAGGTTCTTCAACACTCAGTGAACCTTACGTTTTCACTTATAACTTGCCGGAACCTGCTTAGGCTATGTGCACTGCCCAATGTGAGACAGGATCGTTTACGTACTTCTGTTAGGTTGATTGCTAATTTCACGAAAATTTAAATCCTTGGAGAAGGAGTTTCTAAAAATGATGACTGAAATTCAGGTGTGGTACCGCGAGTGGCGAAGATTGCTCCAGCATGTGCGATCATGATCGGCTCATACGAGTACTTCAAAGTATATTTTGAACGGGCAAACCGACGGCGCTCTCTTTCTTCTTCTTAAATGGAGCTGTGTGGCTTTATCAGAGTTTTTATTTCTGTCATTGTCTCTCATATCTTTAGCTATAATATAGGAAGTCAAGGAGGGGTATTTGTCTCTCACTCTAAAGCCAAGGTCTTTAGCAGCCTTGAATTTCTAGCCATTCCACTTAGAGAATGAATTGGTAGTCAATGTGATTCCTTGTGCGGTATTATGAAGTAGTGAATTACCCTTGTGTTAGCTTCGTAGTTTTATGAACCGTTCCTTTGAAACATCACAGTATTAGTTGGTTGAGTATATTTACTCCTTTATAAATTCATTGTTAGGCTAGAAGGCTAAATCCCTTGCAAAGCTATTGTTAATTTGTTGATAGTTGTTGTTGACTGTAGATATAGCATAAAAATTGTATGCAGCATTCTAAAAGTATCTGAAGTGTTTTTTCATGAATTATTTGAGGAGTTCGCTGAAGCCGCTCTTTAGCCACGAGTATTGTATCAGTAGCGCGTTTTTAGTAGATGTCAACGTTCTCGAGCATCAGCAAGAAGTTGGCCAGTCAACGGCCTCACCGAGAACGCTCTCAGGTAATTTTCTGACTCTTTAATAATGGTGTTTTTGATTTGAGAACCCAATTGAGATCCATTGACTCCACTGACCTACTCGGTTTTTGATGTATTACTCCTCTAGTTTCACAACCGTGTATTGTTTAAGTAATTGAAGTGATTATAGCCGAAATCAAGAGCCCATCTGGGTTTACTAGAGAAGAAAGCCGATTACAAAGCTCGTGCAAAGGATTACCAAGTAAGATTTTGAAGGTGTCTGTGTCTAATGGTTCGGGTAGTTGCTTTGTTTCTGCTTTATATCTGGGGGAAAGCTGATTTTCGCTCTTCTTCAGATTTCGCCTTTCAAAACGAAAGATGAAGTAGAACTAAATGTTTTGGGATTTGTGCCATTGTGTCGGATTGTACTCGAAGAAGTCAGGATTCATACAGTATTTCTTTTAGGAAAAACGAGACACCTTAAAGAAACTGAGAAAACATGCTTTGGACAAGAATGAGGACGAATATCATCATCACATGATCAATAGTGAAGTTAGGGTGAGCAGTTTCGATAGCAATGCCTAGTTTTCAATGGAAGTAACGCACTTTATCGTTGTGTAATGCTCTTCCTCTGTTACATATACTGCTGAGAGCAGGTAAATCTGCATATACTGCTGAGATCATGTAAATCGTAATTTAAGGCCGTTTATATGTTAGGGACCGCTTTCTTTTTGAGTAGCCTCGTGCAGTATCACGCAAAGCCAGAACGAAATTGTTGTTGGAAAACAATTCATAAAGTTGGAGCCTTTCTATAAAACTGAGTTCTTTTGTACTGAGTGCTGCAAGCTTTATTATATGGGCGTAGCTATACGATGAGAAATTAAGACCGTGTTCATAGTTCGCGAAACTGCAGAATAGAGCAGTCGGATAAGCCACTAAGTGTGGGACCGGAATAATTCGAAAACCTACCGTGTCTTTCTCGTGGCGGTACCCGCATGGGTTCGTGGCACGCTGGCTCTTTACCATTCGTAATACTAGGGACGTGGATAGTTCTGTTCCTTCTGTCAAGGAGGTAGTGCTTCCGCGTTTCCATTGCTGTGCGAATTAAAATCCACTTTCATGTTCCCGCTCGCATAGAGTATACCGATTTCCTCACTCGAACGGCGACATGGAGTAGTCACAGAAGCGTGGCTTCCATTTTTTCATTTTTGTGCAGCCTGCTTGGGAGCAACTCGTTTAGACTTATGACCGACTCGAAGAGGAGCACGAAATCTGCTTCACAGTAGGAACGGAAATGCTCCAAAGGACATGATGGACTCATTTCAAAGCTGTAAAATATTTTGATAAAAGAGCGATTGAATCTCATGAGGTCTCAGCTTCTACAAGGCTTACGTGAGAAATGCCAATCTTGTCAGTGTTTTCCAGGTAAAGGGCATTTGACTAAAGGTTTTCCGTACCCAAATAAGTGCTCAAGGCAATCGTTACAATCACGGGAACCAAACCTCTCAAAAGGAACTGTTTTTCATGGGATCAGACAGCGGCTTTTCCCTATTTATCCTTGTGGTTTTGAGATAGGCTACACCATAAAACTTAATATCATTCTTCTTTAAGGGGCAATAATAAATTCTACATCAGGAACGCTCGGCCTGAAGGATATCAGCGAAACGCGGTGTCGCAAATCTACCTTCCATACACCTACTTCTATACTAGCTTCGATTTAAGTTCAATGATGTTCACCTTTTCGGGCACAAGGCAATTTTATTCGGAGATGAACGCCTGTAGATACGAGGCAAATGTTTCAGGGAAATTACCACGCTGTCTCTTAAATGTCCAATTTCATGGATCGATCTGTCGTTTCTGTTAGCAGTAACTATGGCATAGTATCGTATAACTCTAGGATATCAGTTGATTTGTTCCCACGGGATGTATTCAGTTGTGCAGTGATGTCCCACATTGACCACATCAGATTAAACGAGAGAGCTCTATCATGATACGCAGAAATCATGATACGCAAAATGGAGTTTTAGACGAAGTTTCGAAACCAAAATCCCCATCTGAAAGCGCGCATCATCAAGATGGCAAGATGCTATCTTGATGATGCGCGCCGCACGTGTCGCGCAAACGTTGTGAGAGTGATGCGTATCCGGCCACGAAAAAGATACGGTAGGTTTTCGAATTATTCCGGTCCTACACTTAGTGGCTTATAGCAATCGGCGAATCGCTGAGTTGAAGAATCAGAGAATGTGCGGAAAAAGGATATGTACTGACCAGCGGAGTCGGAGTTCCGCAATTCGCCACTTCTCTGATACCTTTAGTTTTGTAAGGCATGAACACGACGACGTCTCCACGCAAGTGTTCGAAACATAATGATACAAGCAGATATTGTACTTGTACGGTGGTTCGTTTCTACTCCTCAATTTTGAAATAAAGCAATTTTTACTATAGACTAAGATCCAGTTTTATTTCAGTCCGATGGTCGACATTTCGAGAAGAAGAAAAAACAGGAAGAGGATTCCGAAGTTCAGAAAAAGTTGAACGATGTCAGAGATCTGGAATACGTAAAGTACAAGTTATACGCGGAGAAAAAGGTTGCTCTCTGTTATAGTGCCTCTATGGTTGTTTAAAATTGGTCCAAACAATTTGCAGAAAGTCGAACAATTAAAATCCGAGCTTCACTTCGCCGATCCAAGTTGTGGACTTGGAGCGAGTAAACACACAATCTTCGTGGACGACGATGAGGAGGGTTAGAAATTCTAGTTCACACAGTAGTGTGTGATAACTTTGGCTTTCCCTTGTTACTGTCTGAGTGAAAGGTTCTTCGTTTTGAATGCATAATTTACGAAATTATTTCCTTTAGCGAAATCTTTCGATCCTGTTGAATATTTCGGCACTGACGAGTCTGTGATCTCTAGGAAGTATAATCGTTTACGGAAGAACGATCTGGCCAAGAAGAATTTTATAGGAGCTCAAAGTAAAGAAGAAGTGAAAGTTGGTGTCCTTTTTCCTTTACTTTTTATTGGAATTTGCCATTTTCTTCTGCTCACTTTAGAGTGCGTTCAGACTTCGCGATCGTGCGATTGGATCGCGCGATCGGATCGCTCAACTAGGATCGCGCGATCCAAGAGCGCTATTGGGATGGGTGAAATTCAGCATGATTGTCAAATTCCGAATCTAAAAAAAATGAAAGGGAATACAGAAGAACACAACTAAAGCAATTTCGAAAGTTTCTGAAACCCTAATGATATTGCATTATAAAAATGAACTATGAATGAAAGGAGGTTGTTTGTCACAAGATATTCCGGAATCTATAACAATCATCTGCTAGCATGTCCAATAAAGATGAAGCATTTCAAAGCGAAAAGACAGTTTCTTGAGGGACGATCGATAACAGCAACAGCATGCATCACTGATCATTTAGACAACGCCCGCGATGGACTTGGGCAGGCTTCAGCGGGTCACATTGGCTAGACAGGTGGCAATGAAGCACTAATCAAAAAAAGCAGGGAAAGGTGGAGAAGAGCGTGATATTAGTAGACCCTGATGATAATTTAATGCATGTGGACGGTTTCGCACTTCCAGTGATTCTCCAATACACGTGCGCCGCCTCCTGAGCCTCTAGAAATTCAGCGTATTTCAATGCCAAGCCATTGACAACTTTAACAATCGCGCGGGATAACAGAGAAAGAGGGTTCAGCTAGCGTGTTGACTCCGCCTCGTTCAACCAATCGATTCTCGAGCCGAGAGTCGGATCTCGTTGCGGTGCGTGACTCCGCGTTCGTTTTTCAATCGCGAGTTTTTCACAATGTGATCGCGAACGCTGCCTTTAACGGAACGCCGGCCCGGGTCCATAGACCCAGTTTCCTTAGGCCGCGTTCATACCATGCGTACGCGTCGACGCAACGTCGACAAAAGCCTGCGTTAAGTTGCGTAAAAGCTGCCGACTGGTCAGTGAATAATACATACGTATCGATCCGACGAAAGCTGCGCGTAAGTTGGTAACCTGCGTAAGTTGCGTAAGCTGCGAAAGTTGCTAAACCGACGACAGCTAACGATCGATACGTATCTATTTCTTCTCGAAGTTGTCCGTCGGTTACGAACTACGCAGCTACGCAACTGCGCAGGTTACGCAACTTACGCAGCTTTCGTCGGATCGATACGTATGGGTTATTCACGAACCAGTCGCCAGCTTACGCAAACTTACGCAGCTTACGCAGCTTCGTGACGTTGACGTCGACGTCGCCACGGATGAACGCGGCCTTAGAGGAAAATATCATAATTACATGCATGCGTCAACGAACTTCATACTATACCTTCTTCCACACTATAGTGAATATTTGAATAAATATTGTTTGATTATTCGAATAATATAGCATTCATTCAGTAAAACAGTATACTACTAAAACAGTTATTCATTTCAAACAGAGAAACTCTTTAGACAACGACTTCGGCATATCCTTGAAAACATGAAACTTCCCCCCCCCTCCTGAATTTCACCCATCCCAATAGGCTCTTGGATCGCGCGATCCTAGTCGAGCGATCCGATCGCGGCGATCGGATCGCACGATCCGCGAAGTCTAAACGCGCTCTTACCATTCTGATGTTCACGTTTACACTGTTCCAGAAAGCTGATCGACTTAGGCGTGCACGTTATTCCAATTGATGAAACGACAACAGAGAGTGAAAGAATTAGAAGTCGTGGTTGCTAAATGGAACTCAAGAAAGTGATACATGGGTTTTTTTTGTTCTCAGAAGCCGTACTTCGATACAATAAGTTTTCGCTAACGTAGTTGGGAAGGGCATGGGATACCAGCACTCGTAGCACCTCTGCGTCGCTTCCCTAATCAAGATTTAGGCTTACTGGAGTTATACTTCGATATGCATCATCTCGGTCGTTTGCGCTCCAAGCGTATAAGCCTTTCTAAGGGGAAGGGACGTAGTAAGGCTTACCGGTCCCTCGCTCAGTCCCATCTCACTACGGTAGCGACAATAAATGATACTTAATACATATGACTACTTAATTCGCCCTCTTACTACTAACAGGTGTTTGAGCAATAGTTTGTAAACAATACGAGGGGCTGTCACGTGCTCGACTCACGATAGCGCGACCAATCGAACACGATAGTATGAACCCGCTTATGACTCCGCTTTGCTACGTGAACAGGTGTTTAAGCTGTCGAGGTTGTTAGCAATCTCCGATGGCTAGTGTCGGCGGAATTCGCCTTTTCGTTGAAATGAAAAGGGTGAATGTCAAACTGTGAATACTGAAACAAGTGTCCCCTAACTACTAGATCTGCGGCGGCTTCCTGATTATTGATTGTTCTCCCCATTAACGTTGCTACTAATAGGACGAGTCGAAAGCCGCTCCTGCCTACAAGAGAAGGATGGTAGCTCAAACGGGCCGTTTGACAGGAATGTATAGAGTAATATGACTGTGGGTACTGATTACAGCTCGTTCTTCAGCATGCCGCCTCGGATTTCCCCAAAACGGTTTACGGAGTTTTTTGGGGCGTACTCACACTTAATATGAATTTCGGGCCCTTAGCTGACCCTTGGCTGCTTCCATTGTGTCTTCGTAGCCACAACGACCATGTGCAAATGCTTCATGGAGCAAATAGGTTTACAAATTTGTGCTATCTCATTTAGAGGCAGCCTTGCTCTCGAAATTCGTACTGAGTCTGTCCTGAAAAAGTACCACCTACAGAACTTCGTTCGAAAACGAAAGAGAATGCGAAGCGGGTTCGTAATCAGTATCAGACACTTTTGACGGTTGACACTTTATTTCAAATAGCTGCTTCCACGTCCCCTAATCTTCTCTGGCGAGAGAAGCTGACACCCCTTTTCCTCGCGTCGACCTGCATCCTAGAAGTTCACTGTCTATAAACTTCCAGATGCTAGGAGGTTCTCCAGCCATTTAAAAACCTGTTTTCGAATGATGATGATGGTGTGGCAGGTGGTGTCGCTTCACATGCGCAAGTCCAGGCTCGAATTCTGCGTGGAATCCAACAAGCCAACCAATATTTCCATCAACCAGGCCTCAGGGTCGTTAGCTGAAAGCCGACTGGCTATAGCTGGAAGCCGACTGGCTAGTGGAGGAAACACTGAGTGCTGCGTTTACTTACACTACCACTTTTACCATCTCGATTAGGTAGACAATGTCCCATGTTTCGCGTTGGTGCGCAATCCTTGTAGTTTCTGATGAAAATGTTGGCTTTTCAGAATTTGGCGCAGTCGAAAGGGTCGGAATTACAACCTGTTATGGAGAAACCAGGTAAGGTAGATCGTGCAGGAGTATGGAGATGGACTTATGAAAGAAAGCGATGACATTGAAAGCCTTATGTTGTTATTACTGGCTGTTGCTGTTGTTTTAGATCACTTTTCTTGACAATTACTCGTATTCGTTATCTTATATAGCTCTGTCTCTGCACGGAGATCGCTTTTTTTGGTTGCTGTTACTGACATGGCCCCATCTCTGCGAACGTTGTGCCTTCGTCACTGTGAAATCCTCAGTTTTGTTCATGTGAATTGTTGCTGTTCTGTTTCGTGATAATTTCACAATTTACTGTTCTTGTGATGGTAAAAGTCAAGCCTTAGCCATTATCCCTTTGTGAAATGGCACGCATTCTGAAGTTAACTGTATTGAATGCCATGTGGCCTGTGCTATGACTTGCGGGGGGCCAGTCAGCGTAGAGGTCAATGTTTTTTTTTCCTCCCAGACGAATCTGGTACCAATTTACCGTCCCCGGAGCATAGCAGGCTTGGTTGGCCTAGGCGGGAATCGACCCCGGACTTGAACCAGGACCGCGCGGGTGGTAAGCGCGCCACTTGTCACTGCACCACCTCCGCCTCCTTGTGATGATATGGCTACTAAATCGTATTATTGATAAGTATAAAATTTGAGGAACTAGAATAGATTCTACGTGGTTGTGGAAACAAATGAGAACACGACAGATTAAAGGCACATTACACGATTACTTAATAAATAGAATGTTCGAGTGTATAAGGTGGCGTAAACGGCGCAGAAGGTGTACTTTTTGCCATTTGGAAGTGCATAACGTACTTGTCGTTAATATTGTCTAGGCTTCCTGCGGTGATAGACGTCCAGACGCGTTTGTACGTGTTCGCCTGCACCCTCTCTGTATAGTACTGCTGGGAGAGTATTAGCGAGGTGCACGATGCCTCACGAGAAGTGGAGGGGGTGAGGTGCGGAGGAGGGAAAACTCAACCGGTCTCGTAAGCGGCGCGGTTTTGACGTCACCACAGCGGCAGGGCGGAGCGAAGGGCAATGGTTTGCGCCTCCGCCACTGTGCTCCGATCATCAGCCACTTTTATGTGGAAGGAAAAACAGAGAAAAGTGTGTTGAACAAATAGTGGATACGTATAGGTGACGTAGTGGTAGTGTTGAGATAGTACAGAAAAGTCAATCAATCAGGGCGATTTACTTCAGTAAGTGGCGGAACTGGCGAAATAGTTTTCTTCGATTGCGAAACCGACGTAAGCAGCTTCTATGCAATCGTTATACCGTTAAAAGGTGACATCCAACTGTTGGCAGTTTGCCCAACCTTACCTTCTCTCTCTTTTTCCCCGCAGGAGAGAAAAACTCACCCATGCGCGTATGCGACGCGGTTTCTTCACGGCCCCGCGGCGGCAGGGCGGAGCGAAAGTCGATGCGTCTCCGGTGCTGTGCTCCAATCCAGCAGCCTCTTTTATGCGGAAGGAAGAGGAGGGAAAGTATGGTAGTGTGGTAGGAGGTCACAGAAAAGTCGACTATCACGAATTACTTCAGTGAATGGCAGAAATAGCGGCATAGTTCCCTTCGATTGTGAAAACGGCGCAAGAAGCTTTTACGCGAAAGTTCAAGCTGAGGTTTGGCAAATTGCCAACATTGGGTTGTGACCTTATAGCGCTATAAAGTCACGTCCCATTCGAAGGAAATCATTCTGCCAGTTCCGCTGTTGACTGAAATAATCGCTCTGATTCTCGACTTTTCTGTATTCTCTGCTCACCATTACCACTAACTCACTTGTGAGTGTTCACTATTTGTTCAATCCTCTTTTCTCTCCTCCTCCTTCCACATAATGGGGCATGAAAGGGGCTTCTGATCGAAGCACAGTGGGGGCAAGCGATCACCCTTCGCCGCGGTGCCGTGAAGAAACCGCGCCGCATACGCGCACAGGTGAGTTTGTACACGGAGCCTTTTCCCCCTCTTTTTCCTTCCACATAAAAGCAGCTGCTGATTGAAGCACAGTGGCGGAGGCGCAGACCATCGCCTTTAGCTTCGCGCTGCCGCCGCTGACGTCAAAAATTCGTGCCGCAACGCGCATGGGTGAGTTTTTCAACGAAGGCAGGTACGGTGGTGTGGGACGATGCACATGTCGCGATGGAGTATTATTAGCGATGTCGGTTGTGCACCACGACTTGTCGTGGATATGTTGCGCTATGTCGAACCAAGTGACAGTATGTCGTTGGTTCCGTATCGCGTTGAGCGGACAAAATGGCGTTGTTAGGACCCAATCTACTTATTATCGCAGCGCTGAGATGTGTTGGCTTCCTCTGTGTGTTTATTAAGGTCGTTATCACTTATCACTCGGGGCGTGTCAGTGGCTCGTGGGTTTTTACTTTGCGCGGCGACAGCCCGTTTTCCACTGATCGTTGCAGCTTCGGGCATATGAGTGTGGAAAAGGGACTCGCGCAGAGCCAAAACCTACACGCCGCTACTAGTAGATGCGATTTCGCGACTCGAAACCGATGACATACATATGTACATATGGATAGACGGTTTCTGTGCTGCATAGGCTGCGTTCGCACATACGAGAGAAAAGCACAAAAAAAAACGATGAACCTCTCGCTCCTTCTGCCGAACCCATCACGTCTACAACCGCCGTCTTCACAACAAATGTAGACACGCCCGACCAATGTCATTTTTAGTTGAGCGTTAATTTAAGGAGTTGTACATCGGTATGATATTCACCGATGCCAAGTAAAGTCTATACATGCAAGAAGATGACGTATGAAGAGTCGTGATTAGAGCGCAGCTATCCAATGAAACCTTCTTCATCAATTGTTGGGAGCTAACCAGGAAGGTCAACAGGTCGCCACGGCCATTCAAGATAAGATGCATATCGACGTGTAGGTCTTGGGACGCTGAACTCAAATCTGCTTCCAAAATTTGCCGAACGCTTCTGTATGAGGAGTTAGGGGGGTGGTGGGTTTAGCATAGCACTCGCCGATCCTCCTTTGCGTAGCTCAAGTTAAGTTCGAGTTCAGACAGTCTTAAGTGGTCGGTAGTGTAGTGGATAGATAAGTTGTTTCATAGGCGGCAGGTCATGGGGTTCGATTCCTTGACAGGCTCGCACTTTTGCATTTTTTCGGAACATCTTCTGCGAATTCAGAAAATACTTTTATCCTTTTCTTTGTCAACCTTGCTCTTACTTGCAGCAGAAAAAGACTCGTTCGCCGGCAATTCTGCTTCGCCTTGGAGAGTTTTAGGCAGTGTTTACCCTTCACTGCCCAAATCACCCGAAAGCAGGCCATTTCTGTCCGACTTTTTTCTTTGTGAGCAGATTGGCTGAAAAGTTGCCTACAAGGGTAGTCTGCCCATCTGAACATGATTATCACATCCGCTCAGCACGGAACCTCCTCGCACCCGTGTCACAGGCGCCAGCGCTAAAATACCCTGGATCACCAAGTTCGCTGTAAACTTGCCTACTGGGATAGTTTGACCTCCTGGACACGAACATCACATCTGTATAGGGCGTTGAGAATGTTTGGGATAGAGAAAAAGGGGTAATGTGATTGCGCAACCTGCGTCTGCACCCTCCCCTGAGATGGGGCCCTTTTTCTGCAGGCTGAACCTCAGCAAAGGGAAGGATTTCTATGACAGTCAACCAGGAAGAGTGGTGCGTTACTTCGGCCGATTTGCCAACTGCCCTAGCACAGAGCCTCGCAAGAAAGCGACTGGGTCTGTGCTACACGCGCCGGAGTCGGAACAAGCCTGTGATGGATCGCTTGTGGCGTATGCGTAAGGCGGTTTCAGACTGTACGGGTGTGCTATTCGTGTCTAGGGGTTCAAACTACCCCAGTTGACAAGTTTTCAGCGAACTTGATGATGCAGGGTGTTTTGGCGCTGGCGCCTGTGACACGAGTGCGAGGAGGTTTCGTGCCGAGCGGATGTGATAATCATGTTCAGATGGGCAGACTACCCTAGTAGGCAACTTTTCAGCCAATTCTGCTCACGAAAAAAAGTCGGACAAAAACTGGCCTGCTTTCGGGTGATTTGGCAGTAAAGGGTAAACACTGCCTAAAACTCTCCAAGGCGAAGCAGAATTGCCGGCAATTGAGTCTTTTCCGCTGCAAGTAAGAGCAAGGTTGACAAAGAAACGGATAAAAGTATTTTCTGAATTCGCAGAAGATGTTCCGAAAAAATGCAAAAGCGTGAGCCTGTCAAGGAATCTAACCCATGACCTCCCGCCTATGAAGCAACTTATCTATCCACTACACCACCGACCACTTGAGACTGTATGTACTCGAACTTGAGTTACGAAAGCAGGATCGGCGAGTGCTATGCTAAACCCGCCACCCCCCTAACTCCTTATACAGAATCGTTCGGCAAATTTTGGAACCAGATTTGAGTTAAGCGCCCCAAGACCTACACGTCGATATGCATCTCATCTTGAATGGCCATGGCGACCTGTTGATCTTCCCTGGTAAGGACGGCATCATGTGATGGGAAAGGCCGCCCTGGATCCGCTCCAGTCCATGACCTCTCATGCCCACTTACTTTCAAGGTAATTACAGTATGTTCACTGCTACAATCCAAGGCTGTGTTTAGCCGCGACAGATGGCGCTGATGGGACGGTACTACTGATGTACAGTACACTTCGGATCCCGCATATGAGGAGGGCGTGGCTACAAACTTCATGTGAACTTACCATTAGTCTACGATGCGTTCTTTCGTGGGATGTTTTGAGTAACCTGTCATTTCGGAAGAAGACATGATCACAAATGCACCAAAACGGCAACCACCCTTCAGAAGCACAGCTTGTTTCATGTCCAGGTAAAGCACGCAATCACGTCCTCTCCATCTACGAGATATAAAGTGACGTAGCTTTCGCAGAAAAACGGAAGCGTGACGGTATTCTACAAATCGATTCTCATATCAAAGGATATGAACCCCATACTTTCGGCATACTGCGGCATGGAGGCAATCGACTAAGGGCTAACGGGAAATAATTCCGAGCACTCTCTTCCTGGCAGTACTTTCACGTGTGAGCGGCCGGAATAATTTCCTGGAGCTTCAAATTTTTGTCCTGAGAAACTTACTACTGCACCTCCACAAAGATTCCACAATGTTCCGTCTCAAAGACTCACTTGAACCCAATGATTTATGTATTGCGTTGGCTAATAAGCAATGGTCGTTTTTTCAATTGAAAAATTTGTTGCAAAAGTAAAATGTTTTGCAAGCAAGCTTAATATCGTTTAATAGCAAAATTCTCGTAGTGTTGGAATATCAAAACAGGTTCGGTTGAGGAAAGAGTTTTTGTGAATTTTTCAGTCGTTGAAGTTGAAAGTGAAGTCGGCGAAAATAAGCACCGTGCCGACAACTGCCTCTATTTACGTTTACTTGAAATTTTATGCTAATAGTTGAATGAATTGAAATGAATTTGATATTCTAATACTACGAGAAGTTTACTATTAAACGATATTAAGGTTGCTTGCAAAACGTTTTACTTTTGGAATAAATTTTTCAATTGGAAAAAACGGCCATTACTTATTAGCCAGCCCACTAGCACCTTTGACAACTGCCTCTATCTCACGACCTCACGCTCTGAATGATGACCTGAAATTAGCAGAAAGTAAACAGCTCTGGAGAACAGATTTTCACTGCAGTGTTATAGAGCACGGAATTTGCTATGAGAACATGCAAAACATATCAACTATTAGCATAAAATTCAGGTGGAACAGACGTGAGCCTACTCAACTGGCTAGGTGAAGGTTGGCAACTTTGAAATTCTTAAAATTCGTTCCAAACGTCCTATTGAGATTCCCTTGCTGAGACTTCTAGCTCAACCTTTCCCAAAAGTATGGAGCAGCTTAAAGACACATAGTACGCTCACATACATTGAGGATGTATGAGACTATCAGCCCCCAGCTGTCGATGTGTCGTGGTCCCCCCGCCCAAACAGGCCCAGGAATGGAGATACAGGACCGTGAAACACGCTAATTCCTCCATGCTCCGCCTTACACCTTACATTTGCGGCGCAGATTCCCGTCCTTCATAACATCCGTCGTAAGCGCGCGTGTCGCCTGCGGCTCCTTGGCACTTTGCCAAGTCCTTTAATTGCGCTTTAATATACAAGTAAAACGCAATTTCCTGATGCGGATAACATTGGAGGTGCTGCAAAATAAGAACAGAAGATGATGATGAGGCTCAGAACTTGAAAGCAACTGTTCCACTTCTGCAAAATCCTTCAGAGGCCCGTATGTCTACGAAACATGAAAATAGAAACGGCATACTCGTTAGTTTAATACAAGCAAAACCAATTTCCTGATGCGAATAAAATTTGAGGTGTTGCTCATGCTTCAAAATCCATGTACAAGGAGATGAAGATGACACAGGCTTGAAATGAAGCACAACGATGTAAATGTAAATAAAACAAAAATGAAGAAATCAAGGAAAGGCAAATTTGATAAATTGGCATGTAAATCTCTACGATCCGGCGCGAATCCGGCGCCGATAGAAATACTTAGAACAAACGAGTGGACCCTTGGCTGTTTTTATTCTCATGTTTTCTGGGAATGCGCGGCCTCTGATGGATACTGTAGATGCAGCCGAGTTGCTCTTGAGTTCTGGCCCTCGTCATCATCTTCTGCTCTTATTTTGTAGCACCTCCAATGTTATGGCCGCATCAGGAAATTGCGTTTTACTTGTATTGGAGAGCGAAATTAAAGGGACTTTGGCAAAGTGCCAAGGGCCGCACGCGACACGCGCGCTTACGACGGATGTTATGAAGGACGCTAATTCTGCGCCGCAAAAGGTGTAAGGCGGAGCATGGAGGAATTAGCGTGTTTCAACGTGTCCTGTATCTCCATTCCTGGGCATGTTTGGGCGGGGGGACCACGACACATCGACAGCTGGGGGGGGGGGGCTGATAGTCTCATACCCCCTCAGTGTTTTGAGGCGTACGCAATGTGTCTTTAAAGACAGCGCCCGCAAGGACTTTGGCAGGTTTCACGGGTCACATTTGCTAGAACAGGTGGCCAATGAAGCACTAATCAAAAAAAGCAGGAAAAAGGTGTAGAAGAGCGTGAATTAAGACCCTATGAAATTTAAGGCATGTGGACGAGTTTCGCAAACTTCCAGTGAGTTCTCCAATACACGTCGCCGCCTCGGAGCTCTAGAAATTCAGCGTATATCAATGCCAGCAAGCATTGACAACTGTTAACCAATCGGGGAGGGATTAACAGGAAAGGAGGCGTCAGTCCTGCTCCATTGACTCCGCCCTCGTCAACCAATCGATTTCGAGCCGCAAGAGTGGGATTTCTGCTGTCATTGCGGACTCCGCGTCCGTTTTCAATGGAGGGTTTTTCACTTTGGTTGATCGCGGACGCTGCCTTTAAGCAATTTTAGCACTTCAAGTAAACGTTGATAGAGGCAGCTGTCGAAGGTGCTAATTTTCGCCGACTTCACTTTCAACTTCAACGACTGAAAAAACCATAAAAACCCTTCCCTCAACCGAAGCTGTTTTGATATTCTAATACTATGAGAAGTTAGCTATTAAACGATATTAAGCTTGCTTGCAAAACAGTTTACTTTTGGAACAAATTTTTTAACCAACCCGTATTAACCAGTCAGATCGCCCGGCTTACGCCGAGCTCTCCTCCTTCTCTTTAGCTGGCCTGTTTTCCCAGGCGCACTGAATAGTGTAAACGGGATTTGTTCATTCGCCGAGCAGCTCATATTGCGCTGTCTTGAACGAATCGTAACAGATAAAGCAACGGGGGACTCTGCACTCCTAAGTCGACGCTTATAGTCGCAGAAGGGGTGGTGGTTTGGGCAATAACACCCATACTACATATACATAGATCCGTAGATATAGATAGAATGCACATTCGTTCAATACAGCGCAATATGAATCGCTCAGAATGGTCAAATCTCGCTCCCATTACCTGTATTGAAACGCATACCGATCAGCGCTTACCATTTCTAATATGATGCAATCCATTCGACTACATCACATAAAAAGATGCTAAAAAAGATGCATAAAAAGCTTGCAGATGCTCACATTTGGGCTACGTGTCAGTGGCACATTTCTCATACTCATTATTTGCTTTCATCAGCAGTCAAAAGTTTGAAAGTAAAATGGTGATCTCGCATTCAAAACATCACCTCAAATCGATGACACGACATGAAAAGCTTCGAAACTCTGCTGGCGGTGGGTCCCCCCCCCCTTTCATCAACTTACTGCTTTTACGGAGTAGCAGTATGCGCTTGTTGAAGCGCACTCTACAGTTCGTTGTCGTACCCCTACAAACATTACCCATCCCACGTCAGGCTACCACGCAAGCAGCTCGTGCGGTGGTTTCGAATACACCAAATGTTGTCTTATATAGTGTATGTTATCACACTCCATGAATTGATTCGCAGCACTGTTAGCGGTTGATCCTTCCTTTCTTCTATTTGTCGCTTTCACTAATACTTCTGTTTGTGGTGTGCTCCTGTTGCACACTCTACCCCCTTCCCATCGAACCTCCCCACTAACCTCACTTTCCGCACCCCACCCCTTCCTCATCCCCTCGCCCCTGCCCTTCCCTACCAGGTCCCAGTGCAATCACGTCCAGCTTTCAAGCGAACAGAGCACTGCCATCACTTCCCTCGTCCCACCCCTTCCTTGCGCCCCTCGCCTTACCTTCTTCCCCATGTCCCCGAACCCCTGCCCTTCCCTACCCTGTCCCAGTGTACCCACGTCCAGCTGCCACGCGAGCAGCCCGTGCAATTGTCCGGAGTGCACTAAGTGGTTGTCTTTTATAGTGGGGTTATCGCAATCAAACATTGGATTGAGGCGCAGTTTGTCGACGAGGGGGCATTCTGCTTTCCACAGATGTGCCGACCCGTCTAGGTAGCCAATTCTCGAGTTGACACGTCTTATGATGGTGGCTAGACGATCTTGCACCAGCTTCACAAGGGTCCACAAGTTTTACCAGGGTGAGATTTCTAAACCGGAACTAGGGAAGCAATGATTGATACATCTGCACCGAATGGTTCCTAGATTCGCTAGCGGTCGTCTTCTCCTTTCAGTTACAAGTTGAATCCTCTGAAGCATTTTGTGGATGGACCACAGTGCACATCGCTGTTGGGGAATCCCAATAGGCGGGGGGGGGTCGTATTTGGCCGCCAGGAGAGGGGGGTCGTATTTGGGCTGGGAAAAATTTATTCTGATAGTTGATTTTTCTCGCTTCATTGAGGTTGTGAAGGGGGGGGGGTCGTACTTTCGTTTGTGGGAGGGAAGGGGGTCGTATTTACGTTTTGTTGTTGTAGGAGTAGTGGTTGACTTTTGGTGATTTTCCTGTTTCCATGCGTACTATATGCCTTCCCCCCCCCCACCCGTCCCGCTCGACGGCTCGATCGATGAAGGGAGGGAAACAGAGGGCCGGAGGAGGGGGGGGGGTCGTACAGACTCGACTAAAATCCGCCAACGCAATGATGTGCCCTGACGGACAAACATCATACATACATACATACATACATACATACATACAATACCATAACAGACGCGACCAGTACCGACACACAAAACTTCTGCCTAATAAAATAGAGTGGTAATGCCCAAAAAGGCTTAGAGCGCAGACGAAAATAGTCACGTAGAGATAATCCCGCAGAAAAGACATACGTCCTCACGCCAACGCTTGGATCAGAGGAGTGGTGTGTGGAGTCTAGTTCGTTGCGGCTGAAGGGGCGTGTCAGGCACGATGAGTTTGTGCCAAACCGATTCCTCACCAGTTGTTGAAGCGAGCAAGTGACAAGACTGCATCATATAGAGCGTCGATCCTCCTTCTGTGGGTAAAGTGGGTCTTCCCCCACACATTTCCAAAAAACAGAGGACCAGTCTGATCGGCCGGCTTCGCTGGCTCTATTGCCCGAAATTTTTTTTGAAAAGATCCATTTCCAAACCAAGCGTATGTAGAAGAAAAGATAAATCGCCAATTCGTTGAAAGGTATATAGTACTTTGACTAAAGCCTCGTCCACTGCAGTTACGTCCGCATTCAGTCACCTACCCATTTCCTACCGTTACCTCTTGGCTCATTTGGGAGTGAACCACGAAATTCGATTCAAGCCACGCCCACAGCAGAAGTGCCCCTATCAACCGTCCATCCATTCATTCCCTATCGTTTCCCACTTTTTCGGCTCTCCGGGTACGGATTTTCGAAGGTTTCGTAGCAAGCACCGCCCACCTACAGCAAGCCCCGCCCATAGTGGGTGTGCCTCCCTCATTTCGTCCGCCAACAGATTGCCTGTCGTTTGCCACATTTTCCCCTCTCGGAGTTCTTTTGGAACCGAACTACGAATTTTTGAACGTTCCGTGGCAAGCACCAGTCGCCTACAGCACGCCCCACCCATAGTGGGTGTGCTTCTCTCACCTCATTCTCCGCCAACAGATTGCATATCGTTGGTCACATTTTCCGCTCCTCGGCTCTTCTGGAACCGAATTATGAATTTTTAAAATAAGTAGTTCACAACTGTGCGCAGGCCCGCTCACAGTGGGCGGGGCATTACATAGTTCATGTGTGTTTCGTATTGGTTCACGCCCTACCTATCCCACCCTTGACCCGGCCCCTCAAACCGGCTCTTCAGGTAATGCGGAATTTTCGGACAGACCCACAGACACACTTACTACACACAGACAGACTGATAGCCGTTGGCTACTAGCCCAGTAGTTGAAGGGAGAAGGTAAAGAAGGAGGGAAAAGCTATCGAAGGAAGAAAAGAAGGAAGGAGGAAGAGAAAAGGAAAGAGAATAGAGGCTCCGCGGTTG
>MU919853.1:8959-20347 GCA_036418165.1 Cooperia oncophora
AGCGATACTACGGCTAGCCTACTGGTGATGACTGGTCTTCGAGCTGAAATAACTCTTCAGTCATGTCTTTTCGCGAACAACAGTACCTGGCTTACTTATTTGTGCCGTCTGCATCATTTTCTTGACTATCGGGAGGAAATCCCATTCCGAGACCAGTCATCGATGGTAGGTGAGCTCCAATCTGCTGCTAATTACCCATGAAAGAGCCCTGATGACCTTTCCTGGTTAGAGGCAAAGTCAGCAAATTCATCAACGCGTGTCACAGCAAAGCTAGAGCGTTGGCTCCAAGAAGTAAGATAGGGGGCAGGATGGGAACATTATTGGAGGGTGGCAGGAAGTGATAACAGCTGATAAGATACCATAAGGAGCCTTAGAAGGGGTCACCTAATTCATAACACCGGCCACAGCAGCGATGGAACGTTGGTTCCAAGAAGTTAGATAGGGGGCAGGATGGGAACACTATTGGTGGGTGAAGGAGTGATAAGAGCTAATAAGGTACAAGAGGACCTTTTAAAAAGAGATTTCCCCGGAGTTTCAGCACGAGTTGTAGCAACACTTGGGAACTGTTTCTAGCAAGTCATTCAAAAGGGGTTAAGGAACATTGGTGAAGGGAGATAAGTTGTGATATAGTGTGAGGAAAGAGCTCATAAGGATCAGTATCTGTTCGCATCCTTACTCTGCTCAGCCTGAACTTCAGCACCGGTGCCCAAGAAACAATGGTCAGAGGCTTAGTGAGTCAAGTTATTCTATCCCTTAGCGATATGGTTACGACCGCTAAGCTCTCGAGTTTCGACGAAAATTAAAAGCCCTGGAAGCTGCTCAACGGAAGTACTAGGATGTGAGGAGTATGAGGATATTTCACTACCAGTCGGATCGCCCGCTGTCGCCGGGCGCTCCTCCTTCTGTGACATGGCCCGGCTTCGCCGGGTGGGCGCGGATTTGCTGCGTGCTAAGTTACGGATCGTTGACCAACCACACTGTTCAAAGGAATGTTCTGCATCAGCCAAGAACTGAAAAGCAGCGCCCGTTTTGTCAAGACGCAGCAGCAGCGCCCGCCGCATAATTAGGAGCGCCGGCCTTAGCGAGCAATAAGATTGGTGATACGTGTTTCCGAAGTGTGATAAGCACAGTATATCGGCAAGCACTCATTAGTAATGGGAAGTTGGAAGAGATTAGTGGTATCTAAAAAACCTCTGATTCTCACCATGTAATGAGGGCAGTGGTAGCGTCAGCCGTACTGACGTAATAATAATAATACAATAATAGTAATAATCACCCTATGTATATATATAAAGCGCTTCGTCTGTTTGTAAGTTTGTAAGTTTGTAAGTTTGTCTGTCCGGAAATTCGGTTCGACCTGAAGAACGACTTGGAGAGGTCGGGTCAAGGTGGGGATGGGTAGGGCATGGGACAAGAAATAAAAAGCACACTTGACCTATGGGAAGCCCCGCCCACAGTGGGCGGGGCACTCGCCGAAAGTTTGGGGTTCCGCAGAAAAATGTTCATAATTCGCTTCCGGAGCAGCTTAAAGATGGGGAAAAAAGGGAATAAGGTTAGTAAGGAGTCGCCAGACTAACTGTGGCAGACACATCCAAAATGGGCGGGGCGTACTCAAGGTGGGCGGTGCTTCTCAATTCAGTAACCCAGTTCGCGAGAGTGTTTGGAAGTCGCAAAATTCAGTGCAGGATCTGGAGAATGTAGGGCACGCTCAAGTTGTTTTGGATCTGGAGAATGTAGGGCACGCTCAGGTTGTGTTGAGACCCGCCCACAGTGGGCGGAGCTTGCCCTTACCAGGGTATTCATTTTAAAAGTTTGTAGCTCGGTTCCAGAACACTCCAGACACCGGAAAAAAGTGGACTAAGGTCAGCAGAGGGTCGCCGGTGAGGATTGTGGGGCACAAACATTGTGGGCGGGGCCTGCTCCGAGGTGGGCGGAGTCAGACGAATCTGTAAAATAGCTCAAGAGTACTTCAGACACCGGAAAAAAGTGGAGTACAGAACAAAAGGCGGATATCAGTTGAGTCTAGAAATATGTGAAAGAAAATACGCGCGGCGAAGCCGCGCTCGCCCGGCGCAGCCGGGCCGTATCAGAAGGAGGCGCGCCGGCGTTAGCCGGCGAGCCGACTGGTATGAGTGGTAAAGCTACTCGCTGCTGCTCATCATATCTTTGCGAAAAATTTACCCTGAATATTGCATGCACATAACGGAAGAGCGCCGCTAGCCTGCGCTTGGAAATATCGCCACAAAGTTCATCTCTGTTGTAGTCAGCACGCACGAAGAACTGATCGTTTTTGCTTCAAGCGAATGTGATATTCGTAGTAAGCGTGTCAAACAATCTTGAGGAACAAGTTCCTAGCCAAACTATGATTCTGACCAGAACTTCGAATTGTCGGTGTGGTAGTGAGAGTTCACAGAGGACACATAGTCATAGAATGTCCGGGGAGTTTTGAGAAAATTTCACACTTTTAGTTTGAGGAAGTGTTGCAAGCAAATGCCCCAACGCAAAGTCATATATTGAGTTCTGTTGAGAAAGAGAAATGTTTGCAGATGAATCTCCAATGCTGGTTGGTGTTATTCTCCATTATTGACATAAGTTGACATCTCCTGAAAAATGTACCAGCGTGCGTACTCGACTCCCAACGCTTTCTTATTCACCAGTTTGGCTGATGCGCACTACTGCGCGCATGGTCAAGCCTATGGTACTGATCACTGACAGGATCTATGTGTTGACCGCTAACACATGTCCCAATCCCCATACGAATAATACATCCCATTTCATAATATTTCTCCTTTTTATGTCGTTTGCCAATGTCTGGTGCTTATCACATTTATAAAAAACACCCACCATTCGCTGGAAATAGGACGGCTTAGCGGTTGAAAGAAATTAGGTTGTAACAAGAATTCAGAGTGAAAGTTCAATACATCCTAGCGCTTCGCTTTAGGTATCCGTCTGCTGGTGCCTCTTATCAATCCTCACTGACAAACAATTTTAGGACTTTACTTTTAGGTGAAAACTTGAGTTTAGCGGTCGAATAACTTCGATTATATAGCTATGGAATAGAGACATCTTGGCTCACTAAGCCTTTGCCCATTGACCTGGAGGCTTCCTCTCTGACTCACCTTTCCCATCCTGCCTCCTATATCACTGGTTGCAACCAAGTCCTACCGTCGCTGCGACGCACGTTATGAAGTTGGTGATAATCCCTTCTAGAGGCCCTTCACGGTATCTTATCAGCTGTTATCACTTCCTGCCACCCACCAATAATGTTCCCATCCTGCTCCCTATCTTACTCTTGGAACCAACGTCCCGTCGTTGCTGCGGCCGGCGCTATGAATTTGGTGACCCTCTCCCTTCTAAGGCTCCTTATGGTATCTTATCAGCTGTTATCACTTCCTGCCACCCACCAAGAGTGTTCCCATCCTGTCCCCCATCTTGCTCTTCGGAAGCAACGTTCTACAGTTACTGTCGCCCACGCTAAAGTTGGTGATCCTCCCCTTCTGAGACCTTCTACGGTATCTCATCAGCTGTTATCGCTTCCTGTCACCCATCAACAGTGTTCCTGCCTAACCATCCTACATCACTAGTGAGGGCTCTATCTCTGTTTTGGAGGCGGAGGTGGTGTAGTGACAAGTGGCGCGCTTACCACTCGCGCGGCGCCGGGTTCGAATCCCGGGTCGACACCCGCCCAGGCCAACCAAGCCTTCTACCCTCCGGGGACGGTAAATTGGTACCAGATTCGTCTGGGAGGATAAAACACTGACTTGTACATCGGCTGGCCACCGCAAGTCATTGTATAGGCCACATCGCATTCAATAAGCCACTACGATTCTGAATGGAAGTAGAATGCGTGCCGCATCCCACAAAGGGATTGATCAACGGCGAAGACTTTATCCTTCATCCTTTCATCTCTGTTTTAAAGGGAGTTATGAATCGGTCAAAACACACCGACGGACACACATACAGACACACACACCCAACAGACAAACTTAGCGGATTATATATAGTAGGATCCTTCCCACTCTGGCTGCTCAGTCGATCAAATCGGAATGAGGCACCCTTCACGACGCTGGATAAAACTCCCTTAAAAATTATCGGTACTAGGAGATCCATCGGTCTCCTATGTGGAAGTTTTGCAGTTGCGCACCCCGGCATCCTTTCATTAAGGACGGCTTCATTCAGCTCGCACGCAAAAGCAATCCCACCCACTAAAGGAAATAGGGTGGACAGTATCTATTAAAACTGTGAACTCCTATCTCTTACTGTTGTTGATAAGTGCTAAATGAGCTGTTTGAAGTTTCCCAAAACTTTCCCGACACCCTATATTTAGTCTGCTACGTCACATACATCAAGAACCTGATCTACCACTAACTCGCAGGAATTTCAAATTGGAAAAGCTCTTATCGGTGACAAATAAGTGTCAGCTACACAGTTGCCTTATAGCTGCGCTGCCACAGAAAAAGGAGTAGCGCCGAAGTAAGGCAAACGTGCCACTCAGCGCCTTGTTAGACACAGTATTTTTTTCTGGTAACTTATTCATCCTATACACCTAGTGAAATTACTGGGCTAGCTGCACTTACGAAATAACAAGCAAACAATGTGGACATTCGCACAACGTTGAGGAAGCGCAATAGGAAATTACATTCTGTTTCTTCTCATGGCTCGCCCTTGATTAATCAGAATTCAGGAAGAATGAGTGGCATGAGTTCACTGAGCAGCATTATACGAATAGATGGTTCACTGAAAGTGGTTAACACTTCACACCTGGGTGTTATCAATTTCTTCCAAAATGTACGAGAAATTGGAAGCTGGACACTTTCTGGTAACTCTCTTAACTTATCATTCAATTGGTCATGAGTCTATACTACTCCAAGGTCTACAAAATCTATAACTTCGAATGAGTGTAGCAAGGAATCATGAAGAGAGCTTGGAAGCTTTCAGTATGGTGTGAAAAATCCAGTCTTACCAGCTTAAGCCGTTACAGACGAGGAAACAGGATTTCCCAATGCTGTTGGTCGGGGTTAGGCACCACATTTGGACGGCTCAGCCCATCCGCCTGTTCTATGGCATTGCTCGGAAGTATATTTTCACCATTCCCCCTATCGAGGAGCACTGCATCCCTGTACTAGAGTCAAATCCCCGGCGAGGCTTAGACACGACTCTGCTGCTGACAACGCCAGTGCGCTCTATTACGCCACCGATTATCCAGCCACGAAAGGGGCGGGTTCAAGCCTCGCTTCGGGTTTACTTTGCGCATAAATCACTATTTTCGCGGTTCATTTTCGGCGTTTAATGTTCACAGCTCCCACCGGTATTCATCAACTGGCTGTGACTCTGTGGATAGTTACTCTGCTATCAGTAGTTCAAGTATTATTCCCAAATCTCTCCCATTCTCAAAAAGCCATGGCGTTCGATTGCACCATACATTTCGAGAATCTTTGAATTTCCAGAAGACCGACAACTGTCAGTTTTATTTCGATAAAAAGAAGATTCAGCGTACCTCGAGTCATCGTTCGGTGCAGTTCAAACGGTCACTAATTGAAGTTGCCCAAAAATACCAAATTATAATAAAAATAATGAAAAATAACCGATGCTTCACCAATTCGTGAGGCCAATGAAAAAAACAAGACTCTGACCTCATTGCTGCCAAGGACTTACTTTGCGGTAAACTCATGAAGAGAACTGAACTTTGAAAGCAGGTGGTCCTTGAATGGCTACTCGGTACACTGTCTTTCGACATAGTTTGATGGGATGCTAGGCCACGCAATTCGTATGATTCCGACCACACTACAGCGATTGATTTTTCTCTACGTCAAGCAGACACCATGAGCCGCCCTAGCACTACTAAGAAAAAGAACTATGCATGACGAAAATGAGGCGTTTGATGAACCAGACCGCTGATATATCAACGACTTGTGTTATGTACAAGTGGAAACTGGTGGCTCAGTTCAAGGTGTTGTGATTCCTTATCAGAACAACACTGATCCAAATTTCCACTGATGGCGTTTCGAGCCCAAGCCCTTCTTCAGATAAACAGCAAACTAGCGCTTATACAATACAACCGTTATAGAGGATTCAGTGTTAAACAAGAGCAAGTGTATCCCACTGGAAGAGGTCTTCCCACGAACTCATGAGGCAGGACAGGAGCGGATGGCTGCTAACAAGTGCATTGGCGAATAAATGTTGAAGAGAGTAGCGAGGGATCTGAATGTAGGACGAATAGGGAATGATTTTCATAAGTTGCGAATGCCCCTTTCCGCACATTGTACATCCCTGTACTTCGATTAGCCTCATCGAGGTTGTCATCCCTTCTCTACTGCTTATCGGCGGTGCACTTCTTTCTATCTCCACCTCGACCGCATCTCCTACCTTTCTGTGGAGGATAGTAACTCGAAGACTTGGCCGCATTTCCTGTAGATGTCGGAGTGAGCAGTGTCTTGAAAACGGATTATCTCCACAGTTCTGGGAGTTAGGCAGATCTCTTTCATGTTCTTCCATTATCTTATGAAACGGCCTTCCTCTTTCTCCAATGTGGAATTTTCCACAGTTGAGGCACACTACTTTGTACACCATACGGCTCATCTGAAACACCTTCCTTCTTTACAAACTATACAATTTCTCCTTTCGCACCGACTTTCATATGAACGTGTTGATGATATGTGTCGTAGCGAGGGAGGGGGCACAGGTTGATTAAGAGCCCTGATCTTCTTACGACGTGGTTTATGTCCATCGCGGAAAAGTCGGTGATGTAGGATAACGAGGGAGAACCGGAAGAAGATTGATAAGGCCTCTACCATCGATAATGTCCTCTTCTGTACCCATTTTGCCACAGTATTTCATCGACTTTGGTCACCACTCTTTGGTTTTTCACGAGAGTCAGCTTGTATGATGTTTAAATCATGTGACGAACGACATTCAGCGAAGAGTTATGGGATGCCCCCTCTTGTGCCACATGGTGCTGATCTCGCCATTCGATATTCTAACTTTCGTGAAACGGTAAGAAACCATCTTCCTGCGGTTCCTCAAATGTCAGTTGTATTGGACGGTGCGTTGAATCTAATTTCTGCATGTTTTCAAAACTCTTTGCATAATTCCGGCGATGAAGATGTCATCAATGTGTCTTCCGAAATATGAAACCTGAGGTAGCGCTGATCGCTCAATGCTATCCAAAAAAAACAATATAACGGGACCATGGCTTCTCATGGCGGGTCTTCGTCCCTGCTTATAAAAGTTTCTTAAAGTTTATTTCTACCACGACACGTAGGCGCTTTTTTATGTCATTGATGGTGATTTTCAAATGCGGAAGAGTTTGACGGCTAATAGGTGCATGCGTGAGAGACCCACGCAAGCTTCTATAGCTCTTCTCGTATAGACGTCCGTCTACTGTGCAACAACTTCGAAACTTCGATACACTTATATCGGCCTGTTATTGGAGTAGCACTGTACTTAGTTGCTCAAAATGGTCCTAGCTTTTGGAGGTGAGATGGAACATACGAGAGCAGCGGGCACAAAATTCGTTGCACGAACCAGTGGCTAGGTCTGTTGTTCCTCAACAAAATGCCACTACTGACCTTTTTTCTATGGATGTTGCATCCGCAACATTATCATTTTCGCTCTTAATCCAACCTATGTGTCCTAACTTACTAGTAGTAGGTTGGCATATTTGTATGTCATGGCACCAATCGGACCAGTGAACTTGTCTCCAGCTTCGAGCCAACATTCTTCTCACGACGACTTCAAAATTCATGCACTCCCTTGTAATGCTCAGCAGAGCACGTATAAGTAGTGGCATCTGCCAGAACTTCTTCGCAGACAGCAATGTCCCGATCGCAGAAGCTGTAGAATCGGTTGGTCAAATGAGTCAAAAGGGACTTGTCGGCCAGAGTAGTTCTTCAAGAATTCATGGCGGAGAGGGCATTACGAGGTTCCCCAAACACCTGATCTCCTTTCACAAGAATCGGGGATCGTGCGCTAGAGAAGCACTCGTATACTCAGAAGGTTTGAGGAACACTTTACATCAAAAGCGTTGGACTGTGATTGTTGGGCAAGCGACCATGTGGAGTTCAAAAAGTTAGAAGGGCTCCATGGAGACTTACTGCGAGTCAGTCCTCAGTCGCGGCAGAAGCTGCCTTGGGCGGTGTCTAACGAGAACACGAACTCTACGTTGGTGGTACTAACACGCGGAAAAGAAGACGAATCTTGGCCAAGTACCCTTCCTGCCCTCGTCGTAAGTTCAAGAGAATTTGTAGCGCGACCCGAAGTCGGTTGCCACAAATGTGGTGCCGAAATGCCGGCACTAGAATTAAACATTGTGTTCAGAGTGAGGTACTATATAACCTGTAGATAATGATATTATTCGCTTTTATTCATGATTCATTCAAGAAATATCATATAATCAAAAATGTGGCATTAATCGCAGTGCTGACAGCCACGTTTGAATGACAAGCAGTAGCTCACCTCCGCTGACCCTAGCACCTGCTATGTTCGAGGTAAAGCTGGACCGCAGCTGCAGTAGCCGGGTGCCATCGTCCGACCCTATCGCGCTATCCTCGAGTTCCAGAGGTCAGAGGTATTAGGCTGAAAATCTTGCGACACTTTGCCCAAATTTGCGGACCAAGTTTTCCTTCACTAATAGACACCTTTTATTTACAGAGTGATGACCATTAATGACTAGGTTTAGTGACCATCTTTTGCATAACTTCTCATTTCCACTCGCATAGAACTACGGGATAAAAAGAAGAGGTGGACCTCATTTTTGAGTAGACGTCGATTTTCGGAATTTTTGCCTTCTTAAGGATGCGGTAGGGATCAAAGAGGTGGTAGTTAGAGACTGCTATTTGGTTAATAAGCTGGGTGCGGTCGCATTCCCTGATCGAAGTCCATAATCCTCTGGAGTAGCCCAATCACCACTATATGCGGTCTTCGCATTGGCGAGTAGTAGAAAGAAAATCAGGGTTTCTGAAAGGATTCAGGTGGGACGTCATCCGCGTTTTGAAATTCATTAGTGTGGACTATGCCGTCATTGCTGTGCCAGTAATCAGCGACATCACGTTGAAGTCCCACCAATAACACAGTGAAATCTTTGTTCCATGCACATCTTCTTTGGCTAAGCAATCTACTTTTTTTTCTTGAGAGATCCTGCGAGGGATATGTATGTAGTTCAGGAAAGGATCCCACTCCCGCTACCAACCACAAGGTCTCACAGAGGTACTCCAGTATGTACAAGGAAAAGGAAACTCGCACAAGGCCATTCAGTGCGCCTTGTTATGAGCTCGTCCAACTCATGAGGCATTCTTCGCAAAAAATTCTCCCTATAACCGAGATCGTGAAGAAGCATGGCGTTCACTCAGGCAGTCACTTGATGCAGCCTAGAGGTTGCCAAAATACTGGTGGTTATAATTCCTTCAGAAGGCTGATCCAACGGCCGTCAATCTGTGCTTGTGGCCAACCTACACTTGCCTACCTCCGAATGAAATAACTCCAGCTTGCAAGCGCTGATACAAACGAGACACTGCCATAGCAAGCGACATCCTCCCTGAATACAAGGCAGGTGTTAGTTCCCTCGACTACGGCGGAGTGGCATTACACGAGCTCATAATATGAGACAGGTCGGACTCTTAGGCTTCGGAAGCGCTTCCACAAAGTCGCAGTAACCGTCTGCAAAACTTTAGCCGTATCCACTGATGAGGGATGAAAACATCCAAAAGGTTTTTTTGATCTTTTTCTAGAAAATTGTGATCAAAGTGTCGTAGGACTTTCTTTCCATCCTAGTAATAGGTCGTGGCAAAACTAATGACCGTTTAAAGCAAATATTTTAAAATATCATAACTCGCTTCAAAGTGTTGCTTTTCAATCGAAATAACGACCAAAAGAATCAACACATTTCTGCCAACGAGAAGGCAGTTCAGATATTCTAGCAGCATAATTGTGGAGTTCTGGAATCGTTGAATGCCTTCTTCTACGTCGTCTTGGTTTCGGAAGCATTTCTCGCGTAAGAAAATTTCGAGATGCTTGAAAAAGTGATAATCCGTAGGGGAAAGGTCTGGTGAGTATGGAGGATGGTCGAGAGTTTCATATCCCAACTCCATCAGTTTTTTTGTTGTCATCAATGAAACATGCGGTCGGGCGTTGTCATGGAGTAGGATCGCGCCCTTTCTGTTGATTAATGCCGGCTGAATCCGATGCAATTTTTGGTGCATTTTTTCGATTTCCTCACAGTACTTCTCCGCTGTGATGGTTTCTCCTGGAGCCAGGAAGCTGTGATGGATCAAACCGGCAAAGAAATGGAGGCAGAGAATACGATATCTTGAAAAATGTGCTTCCGAACGATATATTTGTCTAAGTTTTCAATGAATTATGATCAGTGGAACATGGCAGGTGCAAAAACGGTCATTATTTTTGCCACGACCTAATAGAAAACAGCTTATAGTATATAGTTATAGTAGTAAGTAGCTAATAACTTATAGTCATAGTTAGGCATTCCGCCATGGTTAGGCTTACGGCTGGCCATGCTGCGGCGCGGGCAATGTCCAGCCCCGCTCCTGCATACTTTCGAACTTGGATTGTAGCAGGCTACTTTACCTACGGACCCATTTACACTGCTGCGAAAGCCGGGATCCGCGGAAGGAAATTCTCGTGAAACTCTTACAAATACCTTGACTCTACAAAGCATTAATGCTAAAGCCCGTCCTTTGCGGGCGATTACGACTGCTTCTCCACTAAGAATGAGAAATGGATTGAATCAAGTATTTCACCTGCACCTTGCAACAAACAAAACAAGTATGTTACGAGAAGAACCACAGACAACAGAGAAGGAAATCGTAATCCCAGTGTTCGACATCCGGTGTCCATAGGGACGCGCGAAAATCTGTTCTTGTTCGGGTGGCGTCCAAAAGAGATTTATTCAAGGGAATCGCAAGATCCACTCAAGAAGCATGATCTTCTCATCGCGATGGCGTTTCCTTCTAAGTCTTCGCCTCAACAATTGGAGCCATGGAATCTGTAATATCATAAGATTACAGACAATACATTGTTAGAGAAAAGATTGACATATGTGCGGTTATTCAGGAAAGAACAATTTGGGAAGTGTGTATTGTGAACAATGCACAACCCATTGGAACGGGAGTAAATGTGTGCATAGTGAGCGATACACACGGCGTTGATGCGTTAATCATATCACATAACATAACATATATAATCTGCTTTCAGAACCAGCCCTTCAAATCGAAAACAATACCGGCCTGAATTCAATGGAATTAAATCACCAGTTGTTACTGCAAACGCGCAACAAAAAGGCTGCTGTGGTACGAAATAATTTACATGCATCGGAACATCTGAGCGAGTCGCTTATAGTCATCCTTCATCCGTCTAAACTCGACCTTCAGAATAGGA
>MU919857.1:0-16173 GCA_036418165.1 Cooperia oncophora
CTAATTCCACAATAATCATAGAGTATCGGCGGGAGCCACGCACAGAAGCAAGAGAACAGCTAATAATTCTGCGCTTTTTGAGCTCTTTCAGTATGGTACTGGTTTCCCAACGTGTTGCATGACGCTCAGATTTGGCAAGCACTTTGCCAAATAGTAATAAAAGGAAGTGCGTTAACAAGCCTGCGGAGTTAGTTGGGCGACTTCTTGTCTGTGAACAGTCCTTAAGAGGACGCAGACGGCACAAGGACGAATTTACTCACACGGTACTTCGACATGGGAGAGCGTCTTTCCTAGTTGGAGAGGGTGCCTTTGATTACTTCTACTTGACTGGGTCCTGGAATTACTATTTGTGATAGTCGACCGGAGGGCACACCATCGCTGTGGAATCCCCAACAAGGGGGGCGGGAAGGGTCGTTTTTGGTCGCCGGGGGAGGGGGTCTTATTTGGTTCAAGAAAATTTTTTCTTGACAGTTGATTTTCCTTGTTTCATGGACGCTATGAGCGTGTGGAGGATAGCATTTTCTCGTTGTTCAGAGAGGGGATCGTACTTGCCTTCTGAGAGAAGTTTGCGGCGTTGCGAAAAAATTGTCCCGATTGTTGGCTTTCGCGGTTGTCCCTGCTCCCCCTCCCAGCTCGTCAGCTCGATCGTATCAGAGGAGGTGAGGTCGTTATCAAACTACCTTCCAGATCCAGTCCGTGCGAACCACCTTCCAGAGAGTGGAGGGTGGTTCGTACGGACTGGATCGAAATCCTCATCCAATGATGTGCAGTGAACCGTATGGTGTCTAATCCTCTTCCCGCCCTACCCTTCTCCTACGTCTGATGGCAAACTTCCGAGAAAAGTTATAGTAACTTGGTTATAGTAGCTGGAATAAGAGAGGATGGTCGGATTGGAGGAGAAAAATTGTGTAGGAATTGTATTTGGCAAGAATGTTCGCAGCGCCTGGTTACAGCGTGGGGAACATCAGCGTACCATTTCCGAAACGATGGGCTCAAGCTGTCGGACCCTAATCCCTCTGGGAATAATGAAGCTCCTCCCATTCTCTCACTGGGATAATTGGGATCAGATGGAACTACTTGACTCAAAGTTTGTCATTAATTTTTGGCACGGGATTGATGATATGGTGGTTTGGTCTGCTGCACAAATATTGTGTTTGCACGAAAATGACTGATCGCTATTGGTTTACTGCTAGTATTAGAAGAACGCACTCCAGTGGAACTGTTCCGAGCTGCCTATTGCTCTTCTCGGTTTTCTTGCGGGACCCCACGTTTTCCTATCTAGTCCCATCAATCACGATTATTCGATCGAGTCAAAAAAACGGTTCCATTTGCAACGCAAAATTAACTCTCGGAGCAATTACTGCAAAATTGGTTTTTTGATCGCTTTTGATCGGGTGAAGTTGTGTTTCTCTCTCCCCGTTACCCGTCCTCTCGCCGTTCTAGAGCCACTTCAATTTCTTGGATTCTCTAAAATCTTGCGTAGTTTCACGAATCCACTTGCAGTTTCAGCCGGTCGAAATTCCATTTATCTGTTCGTATCAAGGTCGCTGCCACCGAGGTTTCTTTTGGGAGAAAGAACAGCATCGTTGGGAGAATCTCATGGGGGGTCGGAGTTATTCAGCGAGGGCTGCATCTAGCGCCTACCGTGAGAAAGAATTTTTCTGTGACGCTCGCGGAATTTTTCCAATTGATGTTTTTTCCGAGCGCAGGTGGTGTTACAGCAAGTGACCGCTTACCACGCTTCTGGAAACCAAAACCGGGCTCGGCTCACGCATAGTCCAAGCAAGCCTCTTTTCCTCCTCTGGGGGAATCCGTTGATATTAGAATCGTCTGGGAGGATAACAACACTCATTTTACATCGACTAGCCCCCGCGAATGATGGTCCACATCGTACTATGATTCAGTTTGAGTCTGAATGGAAGTAGAATGCGTGGCGAGTCCCGAAAAGGGATTGATCAGCTGCGAAAACTTCTCCTATGATAGTTTCCCCTTTCACACAGGTTACAGCCTTCCCACCCCCCCCCCCCCCCCCTCTTCCCCTTCCCTTTAGTTCGAAGCAGCCGTCTCCGGCAGAAACCACTCCGTATACCCATCCAGTTGATAGTCACATCCTGCTGTTTAGTCTAGGCTGTCCATAACATTATACACGGAACCAAACTGATTATGGTAGTATCTGGGGGCGAGTACGAACAGAATTTGAGTAAGGTGGCGTTCACGGTTCTGACATAGACGATCGTACTGAACCAGAGATACGAGGTGCCAACAATTTCTTTCCGTACAATGCCGCTTCCACATCTCAACAATCCAGCGAAATCGGAGAGATGAAAAGGGCTATCGATAAGCCATGAGTCACGTCAAAGCACTCGCGCAGACACTTCCACAGGTGCTGCATAGATTCTGAACAGTCTTGGAAGAGGCACACTAGTCATGAAAAGCGGAGACAAGACTCCGTAGCGAAATCAGTACATATCTTCCGTTCCCTTTGGCACTCAAAATTAAACATGGCACCAAGGAGTGGTCTTTACTGAGCCGCGGCGACATCCGCGCCGTCACGCCAGACTAGCGCGGGCATATGACGAATGTATTGTCACCCCAGACTCAGACGCATTGGCACTACTGTAGGTTACTCTGCAGTGCCCTTGCTAAACGTCATTCCGAGTACACAACGTCTCACGCAGCTATTACAGCTGCAAGAACATGGACGCAATAGACATATGGAAGCCGTTATACATCGACACAGGCCACACTCAACCTGGCATTTTAATTGTCCTCGGAATCATACCGTGAGAATAATCGATGTTCAATCTACAAAAATCGGATGCTTCCGCTCCGCGAACCCGTCAAAAGGAAAGAACGCGCTTTGCTCCTGTTACAGGATTTTTCATAAAAAACATTCCTCGCAAAAATCGAACTCTTTTCAACAAGCTTATAATGAAGTGATGAGGCACTCCTGAGCACCTTTTTGCGAGACTATCTAAGCCTATTAACCCCTGTGACAACTCGATGGTCCCTGCAAAACGGTTCGTATGTTCGACGGATTATGAACTGGGGCTCCACGACCACAGACAAGGGCTTCCCGCAATTGAATGAACTAATCTGAGCCCGTACATAGAAGAGAGAAGTCTTACCATGCTTCAATCCACACCCGAATCACATGCCAGCAATTTTCCAAGCAGGCGAATCAACGCATCTGCTAATAGCGCACCGTGATCCGGGGGCACACCATTTTATTAATCTGTTGCCTAGGACACGATCCTTCGCCCCGAGAGTCCGAACTCCGTCGGTCTCAATGAGAGCAACCAATAGCCATGCCACTCTTCGACCCTTCTCGGCTGATTTCATTCGCCTGCATGGACGTAGGCCGGTGCGTCATGAGCTAGATCTGTCAACGAATCCACAGATAAATACACCTAAATCGCTTACAAACCTCCACACATTTGCACTCCGTTTAAAGCACGACGAACGAGCTGTTAACCGCGCAACGGTGGCGAATCAGGCACCTAAATAAGCCGAGCAATGACCCTCAAATCACGCGCAAACAAGCGCGGAACAAGCTGAGGCCTCAGGGGAGCTTGTACCACGGGGGACCGAACGAAACGGCGAAGGAGGCGCGCCCAAGATGAACCGTTGTCGCTAAACCCACACACATGGGAGTCTCACTCATGATTCCATTGTCGCGTTTGTAAGCGTCTAGTTGAGAATGTCAAGTGGGGATGGGAGAGAAAGTTCTCAAGGAAGTTGGTCGAGCGCCTAATCTTCCTTCCCTGGCTATGTATGGGTCGTTTTAACTGCAACATGAAGAAAAGCAATAAATGGAATGAAGTACAGAAACAAGTAAAAAAAACAAGCCCATCAAATGAACAACATTCCAGGGCGAAGTCACTGACGACTCGTTTGTGTCGGCTGAAGTTCGGCGAATGGGCACTGAAACGGCTCCAATGATCATCTTGTCAATTGTTGCGATGATTCTTTTTGTAGTGTGCACATCGTTCAGGTGAGTTTATTTTATCTTTCCTCTGTTCTATCTTTTCGTTTTCTTGCGTGATGATGACGTAGTGACAAGTGGCGCACCTACGCGCGGTCCATTGTCACCTCCTTTCACGGTTGGATATGCTCTCTATTAGGCTGAACACGCCTCCATTCCTTTCGGGTCGGCAACAAACTTGCCTAGAAAAAAGTATTGGATTGTTCATCGACTATATGCCAGGATTCATGCGACCATGATTACGGATGGAAGCGACGCAAAGTGCAAACCCAGGATTGGCGTGGGACTTTTCCTCTTCTGCGAGTCGGAGGCAAGACTTGCATATTACTTGAGATCCCTAAAGGGTGGGCCGTCTCTCAGAAGCTTCTAGAAGAGCTTCTTTTTGGAAGCTCCAATATACAGATGGAATACGCGTATTGCCGCTCTGCAGCCAGACGTGTAAGTAAGACCTAAGGCAGCAGGTTTGCACCTCCCTCCATACATGGAGTAGAATAGCAGAGCACTATAAAGGGTCCGAAGTGGACTGCAAGAAGAAGCTAGAAATGGTTGAATCTGAGGGTCGAAATTAGAACTTACGACACAGTCAGATATATCAGACAAGGAGAGTTGAGTGCTGGTGGTGGAGGTCTGCCAGGTTTAGATCTATTAGGTTGTTCGGAAAGAAATGCGCGTTGACTTTGTCTATTTATTTCTCTTCTACTATAGGAGATTTTTCAAAACAGTTTCATCCATTAGAGAGAGGTTTTTATTGCGCATCTTTTGATATATTTTTTTCTATGTCTACCTTGTTTTTTTAGAGAAAAAAAAGTTTAGAAAATGCTCGACCAAAAATTTCGAATGCGAGCTTGTATGTGGTAAGACTTCAAGCAAGTCCTAACGACGCACTTGGGTGGACCTAATGACCCACTCGGCTCACAGGGGCAGCGGGCGGACCTAGCGACACACTCGGCGAGAAAACTGGCAAAAAGAGCTTTTTTGACCTACATTTCCTCTCCGGCGGACCTAACGACACCCGAGGGGAAAAGTAGTGAAAGAGGCTCTTTTGGCGAAGTTTTTGCGTACAGTTGGCAACAAGTCATTGCTAGTAATGGAGATTATCTTTTAGATTGACCTTGTTTAATTTCGTTTTTATAATAAAAATTTTTTACACTCAAACGCGCATTCCTTTCCGAACAACCTAATACTATTCGCAATAAAATTACGTCACAGTATTCGTTTCCACCCAATTCATTGCATATTTAGGCGCGATCCATCTAAAGCGAAACCTTGGGAGTTGTTGGTTGGCTGTCTGGTTCCACTGCTGGCTCTTATCTCCACAACAGGCCTGTTGTCTTGGACCGGCTGGAAATTTCAGGTATCGTTCAAAGTAGTCGTTGACTTAGTAGTAGTAGACGCGCGCGGTCCCGAGGCAGGCACGTTGATACTTGGTAATCTGAAAAATACATACAGATTCTTCTACTCGCGCCATCTCCTGTTCCCTTTGACAATAGTGATTGATAAGGAAACGCCTCGCGACCACTCGCATCGTTGGCCCACGATATCCCATTGCGTAGTGATGGGTGCTCTTACCTCCGTTTTTGCCGTTCTTGAGAACTATTAAAGAGTTTCAGTCGATAATCGTTGCCGCATTCTTCTTGGTGATCTCCGTCGGTGTTGATGACGTCTTCATAATTCTCCGCGCCTGGGATCAAACGAATTCCGAAGAGGAGGTGCCGGAACGAATGGCTCAAACACTTGTGGATGCCGGACCAAGTATTCTTATCAGGTGATCCATATTTCGTATATTCCCGTATAGTGTCTACGAAAACGAAAAATCATTCCAAAGAACGGAAGATTAGCGAAATTGTTGTCTTAGAAGAGAGCGAACTTATCAATCGCACTACCAGTGTACTTTCATGTTTCTTTCGAATCGGTAGAATGGCTACGTCACGACAACAATAAGAAATGGACATGTTTTCCATACCAGTCAATGAAAGTTCGAAAGATTCCAAAACCCAAATTTGCGTTGTGACTGTTGTCCGTTTGTCGTGACTAGGTGACAACAAGGCGGCGGCTTCGGTGGTGTGTACTCGGGTCAGAATGCGGTATCATGAGAGCTCACACCCTTCCAACAGATAGTAGTCGCGTCGTGTGAATGCGACCCTGATGGCCTGTCAACTTGTGGCCTGCCCCCCTACCATTGGGAGTTGAACTTGAACAGCCACGATTCCTTCAAGTCACCAACAAGAGGACATTAAATGTGAACACAGTTTCGAGTAAGATCGTACTGAAGATATGAAGATAACAGGTAAACATGAGAAGGCAATAAAACCGACATGACAAATTGATCACCATGAGAACATAAATGGAAAGAAAAGTGAGTGGGTGCACCATGTTCGGAAGGAGGGAATTCAAGAGAGGTCGAAAATGAGCTATAAAGATATTTAAGAGGAAGGATTAAGCTGATCGAGACAGAAGACGAGAAAGGGCCCTGGGATGAAAAGACTTTTAGAATATGTGCGCTCGGTCCGCCGGTAGGATGAAGACGACGTTCAATATGAGTAATGATACTGACTGACTCTATAAATGATTCCCCGCATTTTGCAATTTGTGTCAGGACCTATGACAACGTACAACCAGAGCGCGGTTTTCCGAGCAGGTCTTATACAACTTCCACGCTCTTCAGCCGTATGCCTCTCAAATTGAATGGAATTTATGACAGAGAGTACGCGATATACCTTATATTCAACAACGTCATATAGGAATAATTCATCGGTTTTTCGTGGACAATAGGTTTAATAGGTTTCTTTCAAACCCTTGAAATTTGTACCGTTTCAGTTCGATCACGAATGCGATGGCGTTCCTCATAGGGATGACATCTCAAACGCCTGCAGTACGATCGTTCTCGATGTACTCGGCTATCGCTATCTGTATTTGCTTCTTCTACCAGCTGATCATGTTCAGTGCTGTGTTGTCTGCCAGCGGATACCGCGAACGGAGTGGTCTGCAAAGTTTTTTCTGTTGGAGAAAAGCAAACCCTAAGGTAAATTAACGCTCGCGAAAGCTGACTCCATAATATCCATTCGTTTTAAGGCCGCGTTCTTACTTCGCGACCCGAGCGAAGTATTCGAGCGACTGCAGTTATCCGCGCTCTAAATCCAATTGTTGGGCCGCTGCAAAGTTCGAAATAAACTTACCCCGACTGTGATTAAGTTAGAATTTGCACCACCCCAGCGGTTAGCGCTAGAGCGTCGTCGTCGCGGTGTTCCAGAATCGACTGACTGTCTCTCGAGTAGCGAAGTATAGACGCAGGCTGCGTTGTAAATGTCAATATGTTTTGTTCAGGCTAGATTAGAGTTTGTGGAACGAGTTGTGGGAATGCAAGCAACGATTATACGACGATATTCCGAACTCCTCCCAAAATGGCAGACAAGGTTCGTGCTCCCTTTGTATGATGTGCTTTTACATGGGAAATATCCAGGCGGCTATCAGTTGAAGGGTCATATGGAGGACTGCTTATGCTCATCCCAACCGAATAGAGTCACCGTATCGTTCAGTGTTCCCGGAGCTTGTCTCCTTTCACTGAGGAGACTTTTGCTGAGGCAGAACTTCGCCTCCATTGATAGAACTTGTTTCCACCAGAGAGTCCCAACCAACTCGAAGTTGTTGGTGCCAAATTTACCTTATGCAGCTCTATCTCATTGTTACATTTCAGTGTTTACTCACTCAGAAACTCATTGGATGTCTCTTAGAATTTACCGTTTTTGTAGAGACACAAAAATGATTTTCTTGGATCAACACCCGCGTTTCCAACTCTACATTATACTTTCTTGAGTTTTCTCTCTTGAATTCTTTCTTCTTTTTACTCTCTTTCTTTCCTTTTTTTCTTACTTTCTTCCCTTACTCACATTCTCATCTCTCTTTTCTTACATTTATCATTTCTCTTTCATTTCTCTCCTTCTTTCTTTGTTTCTTTTTGTCTATTCATTCGTTCATTCATTGTTTGTTTGTTTCGTTTGTTTGGTTGTTTGTTTGCTAGTTTGTTTGTTGGTTTGTTTCCTTTTGTTTTTCTTTTCTTTCTTTCTCTTCTTTCTTTCTTTCTTTCTTTCTTTCTTTTCTTTTTCTTTCTTTCTTTCTTTCTTTCTTTCTTTCTTTCTTTCTTTCTTTCTTTCTTTCTTTCTTTCTTTCTTTCTTTCTTTCTTTCTTTCTTTCTTCTTTCTTTCTTTCTTTCTTTCTTTCTTTCTTTCTTTCTTTCTTTCTTTCTTTCTTTCTTTCTTTCTTTCTTTCTTTCTTTCTTTCTTTCTTTCTTTCTTTCTTTCTTTCTTTCTTTCTTTCTTTCTTTCTTTCTTTCTTTCTTTCTTTCTTTCTTTTTTCTTTCTTTCTTTCTTTCTTTCTTTCTTTCTTTCTTTCTTTCTTTCTTTCTTTCTTTTTTCTTTCGTTCTTTTTCTTTCTTTCTTTGCTTCTGTTCTTCCTTCTTCCGTTCTTTGTTTGTAACTCTTTCTTTCTTCTTTATATGCTATCATGCCTAATATATGTCGGTAGTACTCAAAGTGCACTTTTTTGGATCTTATAGAAAAGGCAATTTAGTGTTCCGGAAGCCGGTAAACTAGTACTAAACAGTAGTTAGCTATGCGCGAATGCTCTCAACGTTTAGATTAGCTTCGGAATTGTCGAGTTATTACCATTTTCTGGAGAAGCATCACGAAAGTAATTCATTATCTGGCTGCACCCCCAGATTGATCGCTCGAGAAATTCTCCGCCGGAAATTTTCAAGACGACACGTACCAGTATATTCCCGTTGATATTCCAACCGTTTTATTCCGTCGCCAATCAATCAAAAGTGTTCCAGCGGAGGATATGTGATTTCTGTAGCATTCAGCGTTCCATTTGGGATAACACTAAAAGACGACGTTCCTGTTATCTTGTGTTCTCTCCGCATATGAACAAGACGTTCTGTTCTGAGCTTCGCACTGACATACGCTTACGCTCGAGAGTATCGGCCAAAATGCTTTTTTGTTAGTTCCTTGTTCCCGCTCTAGCAGTGATTTCAAATTTGATATACTGCACCTTCCAGCAGCGCAAATTGAATGCAACGTTTCCCTCAGAGTGGTGCGCCGTGCATACTTTTCCCACTGCACCGCTTTTAGCGTGTGAAGCCGCCTGGAACTTTCGGATCCTTTAGTAGCTCTACAGCGCACAGTACCCTTCACTCTCGGCAGATGGAACTGGATATTCCTCTGCTAACGTTCAGAAATTGCGAGGATCGCTACTTATCTGCTGGCTATGATAAATCCTTCTTCTGCTCAACATCCGTCTGCACTAGGAACATCCGTTTAAGTGGAGATCGGTGCCTGAGTACCACTGAGGGCTAAATACTAGGCGACCGCGATGGCACGTGCTGGGAAGGCATGAGGATCATTCCATAAAGACAGTACTGGACTTGACTTGAAAGTAGAGGGCAGAAGGCCACAACGAGCCTCGAAGAAAAGATGGAGAAACGTCATCAAGAGGAAACTCGCGGGCTTTGCGACGGCGCGACACCAATACGAGAAGAAAAAACTATTTAGTAAGGGAGTGCTGGGGAAACATGTAACCATGGATGTGGTAGAAATAAATGCTAGATGTTCAACTAAAAAAATCGCTGAGCATCTTGGAAAACAAAAAAAAATCGATAGCAGAATACTTCACTGAACATTGATTGGCCTGGCGAACATCTTCCACACTTCTTTTCGGGTGAGAAAACGTCTCGCATACCTAAAGTGTACAGTTCAAGGAAAATGAAATCGCCCACGTCTGTGGGTTAGACGAGGCGCAGCATCTCGGTGTTAAATTGAGTGGTGGCGAGCAAAACACACAGTTGGTAATCAGACAGGACGGTAGTGAGAGGGAGGACCACTCGTGTCGTTTCTACCACTGGTCGTTTTCTTCCTAAATCAATCGCTAACGATATGGTAGAGCAAGCACTCAATGGTCTTTTTGCTGTTAGTTCACTGATTTTAGCTTGCTGAAGATCTCGAATTTGTTTGTAGGGTTGAACAGGTGGTGGAGATAGTATCGCCTTCTTTGTCTTACCGAACAGATGTCGAGAGCGACTCAACGGCAAAATGACATGATGAAATTTCATTTCACGCGAACATCAAAGTAATGTGTACACACCGTCGTCCGTCAACTTCATTACCTCAAACATGGCTCACTTGAACCGTTTGAAATCGGCTTTTGCTGCATTTTTGGAAACTTCTATCGTTTCCAAACTCACTTTTTTTAGTTACCAAGAACAGCTTTTAATCTTGACGTCAGGAGCCTGTGAAGAAATAACTCTTCAGTGCGTATTAGCAAAAACCGACTCACTATCCAGTGCCTAGTCAGTCGCTGGAGATAGTCGTAGCCAAAGAAGCGGCAGCCGGCTCCTCTTTTCAAAGAAACCTCTTAGCAGTATACTACAACACTCCATATCGATGTTTCGAGCGAAGTGGTCAGGCGAGAAAAACTAATGAACGCGGAACTGTTCCTGCGACTATCTTTTTACCGCTATTGTAAGGTTCGGCGAAGTAGTGTTCCATAGACTATCGGACAAGTAGTTTGTGGTTTATGTTGGTAACAGTTTCTTCCCTTGAACAGTTACTTTGTTTTCTTTTTCTGGGTATGCTACCTAACCAGTGTGTAATGTGCTTACTTCCAGTCACGAGTCCTCCGACTTGTACACGGGGAAAGGCGATTTTAGGGTCTTGTGAAGCTGGGTAAAACCTATCATATTTGCAAAGTCCTACATATTGGAATGGAAGGTATAATGATTCTCCTATCTCGCTTGCAGACTCTCTATCCTTCACTTCCATTAGCACACCCATGAAAACTTCGCTGGTAACCTAATTAGAAGAAAGGAGAGCAATAAATCATTTTCAGAAAAAACACCTAGTACCGCACATAATTCGTTTTGCTCATTTCCCATACGAACCATCGCTATTTTGTCAATTTTGAGGTTTTACAGTGAGGTAGGATTGTTGAAATAAGGACGACATAGAGAAAGAAAGAAAAAGAAGGGGAATTATAACATAGACACTTATGCGAAGACTATGCATAACAAGATCAGAAGAATGAAATGGAAAGCAAAATGGAGAATATTGCCTAAAGCACACCGAGAAACACGAGATATAGGACCGTAATCAATTGTATCAAATTGGCTATAACGCAGAACAAAGGAGGCAATATGTGAATGACTTTGTTGACATGGATTACAAATTCAAATTAAAAGCTGCAGTGGCATGAACGATAATCAGTCTTAATCATCGCGATCAACCTCAACTTTTTTTTAACTAGTCTCATCTCCGATCATACTCACCTGCAATTGTGTATTTCTAACATAGTAGTTTATTTCTGTACATTCACACTTAAAAATGCTAGATCTAATAGATCTACCTATTGCTCAAGAGTTTTCCAACACATCCATTACATTACGAGCAAACGTATCAGTCGAATAGCCAGTGTTGAATAACCTCTGTGTATATAACGGAAGTTTTATTATCAAGGGAACTATATGTATCATTGTATAAAAATCTGATTGCCCTTAAGTTAGGCTAAAGTGGTCTGTTCACCGTACAACTTATTGCTTATCTTACCATTTACTACGTCAGTTGTTGAATATAAGTAATTATAAGATATCCCGCAATGAGTTCTATTTCAGAATATGGTCGTACCGACACATCTACAGACTCTTCGTACAATTTGTGTTCATGCCAAAAGCATTTCGCAACAACTGAAAAAAGTCAATGATGTGACATAGATTTGACACGGGTTTCTTCGGGAGTAGTGAGGAGATACCAGTAGCTGCTTCGCGAGCAAGCAGCGATTTGACATCGAATCAGTTGTGTGTTAATCGTGCAAAACTTATTTCACGGCTTTATCTTCAGAAACAGCAGAACTTTCTTTCCTTCTAGGTTTTGACTCCGTCATATGCACGGCTATGCGATCCTTCAACTTTGTAAGCTGAATGTTAGAGGAGCACAGGCGACCGAAGTCGTGTAATGTCTTTCGTGGGCAGACAGACGGGGACCGTGTCGTCTCCTTGCGTACTCCTTCGATTACAGCAAACACAACCCTCGAAGATACCTGTCACGCCTTTTTTATTTAACAATTGATTCATTCATTCAATCATTGATCTTCAGTGCTCGGATCAGAGGGCACCAGCTTGCCAGCTTTCGGTTTTTTGAGTCGAGAAATAAACAGTAAAATTTGCAAGAGAGCATAAGCAAATTGAACTGAAATTGCAAATCAGCTACAAAGTGTTTTGTCGGTAAATCAGACAAAAATCCTAGCTGGTTCGCGCCACTACCGCGGCTTATCCCTTCAACCACAACTAAACATTGTTAATGAGGACATTACAAAAAACGTCTAACACCCTCTGAAATGAATTGATTCCCTTTCAGGCTGTTATTATTAATATTCATGGGATTCTACTACTACGCGTGTGTCGTTGGCATCTTACAATTGCGTACACTGATCTCCATCGAAAAAATGGCTCTACCCGACTCGTATCTTCATAAATTCCACAGTCATTTCGAAGCGTCATTGAAAAACATGCAACCTATCAATGTATTCATTTTGAATCCAGGCGATCTACGGGATCCTGCACGATTATCCAGTAAGAACTCAGTTACTGATTGATTTCAGCTTGAAAGACACGAGTTCGCTGTTTCAGCTATAAAACAAATTGTAAGCGAATTCGAGAACTCCACCTACAGCTACGGACCCGAGAGCACAGTCTTCTGGATTCCCGCCTACGAGGAGTTCTTAAGTGTATGTTCTTTGATGGCAGATAATTTCATAACGTTACCACTAAGTTTCGTAGGAATTCGACCTATGAATGATGATTCGCGGAAGCATCCGATGTACATTTGAGTGTTTTTAAGTTCCCACATGAGAGTAACACCAGCTAGACGACCCCGAGGGGTAGAGGGTTAGGTTGGCCTGGGCCTGAGTCAATTAGGAACTCCAACTCCAATTGCTTGCCACTTTCGGCTACACCGCTTGCGCCTCGTGGCAAGATTACCCGCTGAAGGTCATTTCGACAAAAACCTTGATGTAACTCAACTGCAAATGGTTGTCGAAGTGAATCTCGTGCAAAAGTGGATGTTGAAAGAGAACATCGAGGGAACTAGCTGTGAGACAAGGCGGTAGAAGAATTGCCGCGTCGTGGACCTGGCCTGCAGCCGTGTCAAAGGCACTCATTGCTCTAGCACTTTCAGGAAGCCACGTCGACACTGATAATCGTGACATTTCAGTTCTACGGCGAAACGGACGAATTCACGTACGTGGAGATGCCAACGTTTTTCAAGTCAGCAGCGTACATCTATCTGACGACCTTCGTGAAATACAACGAAAGTGCATGTTTGGAGAATGATCCAAAATGCATAACTTCATTCTTTTTCATGACCAACTTCCACGGGGTGAGGTCGACAATGATTTATTGACTGCTTCATTTTTTATTATTTCCTGCAAATCGTCGCAGTCCGGCGGGGGTGTTAGAAGGCGTGGAGTGAGTTCATCCGCTGCGTTTTCCAGCGCTGCTTGTCTGTTGTGTAAACCAGCCATCATTGGAAGGAAACGCAGCCGCGATTGGACACACCCATGGTATTGCTCCGCCGAGCTGCAACGGTAGCTGAGTAATAGTTCAAGAATTTCCTCATTAAGCTTTCAGAGCAAAAGTTCCCTAGCGGTCACGTAGTCGACTCCTTATGCAAAACTAGGTTTGCTCTGATGATAAGGAGCTCAAGAGGGGCAGGAAACCCCGTTTTCAGGACAGCACTTGTTGTGAAGAACATAACGGAGGGGAGTGTAAAGTTGCCGCCAGGAAGGGGTTTTAATTACTGCCGAATGAATGAGAGACTTTTCACAGAATCCATTTTCTGAGATTTCTTCAGTTCCGCATACGCTATGTACCTCTGTGCTCAGTGCTGAAGTTTTGGGAGAATATGAGAAAAGAGGGTCATACCGAAGGCGAACTTTTGACGGGGGTCGTACAACAAATTTGAGAGCTGTCCTATTTATTCAAAATTTCATGTCTGCATTGGTGTGCCCTGACCGTAATGACTATTTCATTTTGTTGAAAAGGAATGCGCGTTACGTTAGTACAGTTCCTGGAAAATCTTTTTAGGGCCTGTCCCTTGCAGAAGTTGTCCGGAATGTTCAACACATGAAGACAAATCCCACGATCACAGATGGTGGGTAACGGGGCCCAAACACGAACGACAACGTGCTAGGTGACTGATCAGTGGAGGAAAAAAAATAAAAGAAACTGTCTGAACTGCCCTATATTGGACTCCATGCCCATGGCAGGTTGTACGGCGTACAATGAAGAGAAGGCATATTTGTACGGATTTCCACTAGTTGTTATCATTACTATATCTGCTCCTGTGGGTAATCAATTCACTCTCACCACTCAGAGCTAGCGGAAAGGCTGCTAGCTAGCAGCTAGCAGCCACTGGGGGCTGGCAGGGGCGTAGGAATTGCTCATGTGCCTAGTTTTCCAGCTTTCCCAGAGTTCATGCAAATTTTTACTTTTTTCACACAGCCTCCGCAATCGCCTAAGGGATCGCCTGGCACATTTTAGGGGTTGCAGCCTTGCTATATCGCGGAACGTGGCTTTGATTGTCACTATGGTAATCGATCATGAGCATGTTATGAACTCAACACTTTGAGTTCAAAACTGGTTTGAGAAGTGATTTCGAGTCTGTCCTTTGTGGGAGTGTTCCCAGGAACACTTGACCTCACACAACTACACACTAGACTATTAATGTTTGCGGCCGCACGCACAATAACAATCTACATCAATGATTGATATAGATCTGTATCTCGAAGACTCGTGCTGTAACGGTCTTTTTTTTGCTGAAGTTGTATGTGATACAATTTATTGTGTGCATTTCTTTCAGCATATAAAATACCATGAGCTGATCCCAGCTATGAGAGACTGGCGTCGAATTGCGGCAAAATATCCTGACTATGACGTCGTGCCCTACACAGAACATGCACCGTTCATCGATCAGGTAGCTCACTATATTCTATCGAATTTGTGTAGTGTACAAGGAGTCAAGTGCCAGTGTTTCTGATAGAGCGTGGCAGAGCGATTTGATTCTGAGTCCTCTGAACGCCATGTATTTGGCAATAAGTGATGTCTAAGTGGTTTACAAAGAGTCGTATTTGTGATCTGACTTGTATTGCACCACATTACATTTGGTGTATTTGCGCGCCCTTCTGTGACTTAGCCAAGCTGGTTGTTTGCGTCATATTTGTGCATAGCATATTTAAAAGGTACGGTTTTCAATAATAGGACTGGATATTGATCTTGCACACTCCCCGAGGCCAATAACGTTCGGGTGCATGAAATTTCAACAGCAGTCTGAACAATATTGCTCAATAATGTATATAGCTGTATAAAGTATTCATGTATTAGCGAGCACTCGTAGAACGAATGAAGAAATCTACCGCTCTTATTGTTCAGAATTCAACACAGAGATCTTTCCGCGCGCGATCTCGCACTTGACCATACTCCATCGTTAGAGGGGTTTCGGATTAGAAGTTGTGTCTGCAACGGTTAGGCATATCAATGTAAGAGCGGGATATTCGTACGATTGGATTTATTGAATAGATTTTCATTAAATCACAATTGATGGTTTGCGTTTTAGCTAGCAATGGCTTCTCGAGGGCCTATTAGTTTTTCGAACTTTTAGACCATGAGCCATAAGAGGGTGAACTTACTCTGCTTTTTGGCTATGCATGCATGATGCTCCCTTCATGTTCGTTCTCGTAACATTTTTTGACTGGGAACGGTTTGGAGAATGGGCGGAAATAACAATAACCCGAAGGTATCCCATACGAGACATAAGGCGATATAGTGTAGGCGAAATCAGGCGCCTGACCCGTCTTCTAGTGACTGAAAACTGGAACGTTTTGGTGCAATTACTAATATTCTTCGTATTACAGACGGTGGCGATTGATTCAACTGTATGGGGTTCTATGGCAGCTGCATTGTTTTGCACAGCAGTTGCATGCTTTATCTTCATACCGAACTTGACATGTATTATAACGGCGTGCTTTTCCGTGCTCTCAATCACTCTTGGAATTCTCGGACTATTGAGCCTTTGGGGTAAGTTACTGCAGTCTACAATGTTCTGAGTTACTGCTTTTTTTGCACTCAGCAAGATGACAGGCCAACGACT
>MU919863.1:9408-23323 GCA_036418165.1 Cooperia oncophora
CTCCCCCTTGTCCCACCCCAGAATTCCCAGCCTTGGACGTGCCTCTGATCTGTAAAGGTATAGCAGCAGACCTCAAATCACAGTAGCAGAGTTGCACAAGTATCTGGGCTCTCACTCCAATTTTATTTGAACTTATATGCGATTCCTAATGAATGTCGATACGATGGCGCATTCTCCGAAACTTGCTCGGGAATAGTATATTCTTCTTCTGGTTGAGGAGAATTTTATTTTGAATTTTGTTTTCTGAATTATCTCCCCTTTGCCGTGCTCTGCTAGCATTCAATGTCTCATAATTTTGTGTATAGTTCTGAATAGTGGATGGGAAAACCCGTACCCACAAGCGCATCACCGTCATCGAGTGGCCCATTTTGTTTTTGTAGCGGCTCTAATCGCTTCCGGACAAGTTTTCAGAGCTGGCTGGCCCCCGTTCTTCTGATTGACGGTGTAGCGGTCATGATGGCTGTGTTTCTTTTAGGTGTGGCGATTCTTCGACGAATTGCCGACGCCCGAGCAAGCGGCCGAATGTCGACTGTGTCGGAAAAAGATCAAAGCCACCAACAGCAGGTTTTTCTCGTTCCAATCTCTTCACGTTTTTATTGACGGGTTTTTCATTCAACATTTCGGGAATTTTTCAACGGGCGCTCGTAATTTGCGATAACTATCGTGCGCAGACACACGACACACTCACTGACGCAGACAGGGTCTATGAGTGGTCTCCACGTCAAGAAGTGGAACCAATCTGAAAGACTTTCCCAAAGCTGTCCTGAAATGGGATCTCCTTTCCATCTGTGTGAGCTTATGAAAGGAGGTCTTGGTCCAGGATATACAGCTCTCTGTATAACTCTCATCCTCTGGGCTATACAGGGGGGGGGGGCAAAAAAAGTCACTTCGACCGAGTCACATATCAGCAAAGTTTTCGCTGCCCAGACAGAGGACGTGGATACGAGTACCAGGGCGGAAGATACCCAAGATGTTCCTCTATAAGCAGGAGCTGGCTCTCGCCCATCACCTTCATGTACACCAAAATATGAAGTCATCTCCAGTCGCAGCCTGACTGGAGAAGACCTTTGGAATTCACGTCACCTCCAAACAGCTGCGAAACTTCTAGTATGGAGTCACCCATGGATAGCTACCTGGAGACCAGTACTCTCGATCTGGATGACCTCCAACATCGAGCAGCTCCGACAACGTCGCCACGGTCTAGGACATCATCTTCACCACGTCGTCAAGGCGCGGGTTGATGGTGGACCGGACGTACCTGGAATGGGAAGACCAATATTTTCTTCGTGGACCCCGGACATAAGGTGAGCGCTGGCGGTTACATTGAGCAACTCGTGAAGAATATCCTCTCACATGTCGTCGCCCGTACCTTCTTGGAAACTTTGTACTGCTACAGGATTGGGTGCACCACATGGAATCGAAGGGCGTTGGAGAAACTCTCGCCTACTTGGAATGGAAGGGGGCTGGGTACCTAAAGAAGAAGGAACATCCAACCCATCACCCACCACCAGGTCACCTGACCTGAATCCCTCAATTACCCGGTTCGGGCGGAGTTCAATGGTCTACGGTGGCGGAGAAATCGACTATCTCGCTGATCTCAGGCACCACATCGCGGTCGCGTGCCAGAATCTCTCGATGGCGCTCGTCCAGAAGTCTGTGGCGGAGTGTCATGATAGTATTTAATATGCTCTTTAATATGGTGGTGAAAATGTCCGATGAGAATTCAATAAAGTGTAATTTATAGCGCCTCGAAAGTCAATGAAGAAAAGTGACTTTTTTGCCCCCCCCCCCTGTATTGCATACTCTCCTTAACCCTAAGACGGGGTAGACGTGGCATTGAAACGCGGAATAGGATGGGTTACTCGTGGTATCTTCCAGCCTGAGACAACTGTCATCTTGTTCTGCTGGACAAAGAAACGAAATGAAGAAATTACAACTGTCCCGAAGTGGAAAAATCTCACGAAAACCCTGGCAGCCGCCACGTCCAGTTCAAGTATGGAGCCACGCCTACCGCATTTCAGGGATTTTTAGTGTGTATGCCTCATAACTCCATCTGCCCGATACCCGTAGTATCCCTACGAGTGCTCTTTCCCCACAATTACTGATCGACTCCAATTTACATAGGGCCAGGATAACTGCCCATTGGGAGCTGGTGCTGCGCATTGCAGATAGCCGAACCGAAAAGCTCTATACTGTAAATCAAATCTGACCCCTTCTGGGGACCGGAACCTTACATAGTCTCAGAGGTTTGGTCATGGGTCAGCGGCTGGCACCAGTCCTAGCGATTGCCTACATGTCCAAGATAGAACAACCGTTACTGGATCGCCGACCCATTTTGTACAAACGCTACATAGACGACTGTCTCATCGTCTGCACCACGGAGAAGGGAAATGGACTCGTGCTTTCAACCTCCTTAATAGCCAAGCTGAGAATATCCGGTTCACAAGGGAGAAGCCTTCTAACAATTGGCTCTCATTCCTCAACCTTACATTATCTCCTTCAGCTCTTACCTTCGACCTAGCCGCTTCTGATTAATTGCTCAGATCTGATTGGTAAAAACTCCACTACATTCTCTATTACACGAGCTTCTTTTTTTCCAGTGGTAGAGATGAAATGAGCTTCTTTCCAAAAAGAATGCTGCTTATCTGAGACTGCAAGAAGGGCCCATCTTGCCATTGAGGAAAGTTTATACGAAATACGACCCCCCCTCCCTCATAATTCAATTTTCTAGTATGACCACCACCGCCTTCATCCCCTTTCCACCCACCCTTCTCAAATTTCCCACTTCTTTTCACTATTCCGGGGTCCTCTCCAGAAGTTTCTCTACGATTTCCTCGAAAATTGTCGTCGAGCGGGAGGACAGGCGGAGGGCAACAATCAAAAGTATTTTCACCAAAAGAAATTACGCTCTCAGACCCTCTAGTTACCAAATACGACCCCCCCCCCTCCCACTCGCTAGGGATGCTCTGACCGCAATGATCTTCGCCCAAATTCTGAGACGCTCTCGTCACCGCGAGAATCAGCGGCCTGACATGTTGACTTTGTCTCGGGCGAAACTCACTGAAAGGGCAGCTTTCTCCCGTCTGGGCAATGGATACCTGAAGTACGAGTGCCCCGCTACAGATTGTTGTCCCATTGAAGATAGGAAGCTGATCTAATGTTCCGGATGAACCAGTAGGACGAGAGAATAAAGCGATCTGATTTGGAACCGGCTTCTAGGTCTGACGTCACAAGTGCATGTCCTATACTTGGAGCGATTTCTTCTTCTTTCAGATGTCTTTCCTTTTCTACAGTTCCCAGAAGTTGCTTGAAGGGAAGGGCGGGCATTCTTAGGTCAAGATTTTGCCCAAAATAATCAGTTAGGCCAGGCCTTACCCTGGGGATGTCACCAGGACCTGGGAAATTCTCAAGCAAACAATTCTCAACTACCGACTGAACAAACCACTGTTTCAGTAGGTCTTTCCCTTTCATTGAAAGCAGACCAGCTTTAAAATCATGTAATTTTATGGAGCGATTTTTACAAGAGGAAATTTAAAAATCTTCAAAAAGCTCGATCAAAGTGGATATTTGCCAGCCATGGGGGCAAATCACACCATACCTTTCTGTAAAGTTTCTGCTGAACACGATCCTACCCCCGAATCTTCGCCTTCGGCAGGAATCTCTTTCACCACCTTCCTACGCTCTCACCAACTTGAAGGTGAACTAGAGCATCATACGATAAAAACATTGCATCGGCCGGGAATCGAACCCGGGCCGCCCGCGTGGCAGGCGAGCATTCTACCACTGAACCACCGATGCCCTGGAACTTGCTTCCCGAAATCTGTTGTCGAGGGAAGCCATGGGGTGGGGAGGGGAAGGTTGGGGCTGTGGACACCTCCGACCTATCAGACTATCAGACTATCGTAGTTTGCTGCATCGCTAAGCAAGAACAAGCGGAAGGGATTTAGCGCCAATCAAACGAAGGAAACCAACAATGTCAACATTTCCTGCAACAAACCACGACCCCCTCCCCCGAAGGCCGAATACACCCCCCCCCCTCCACACTGCGTTGTACACAGCTATGATGTGTCCCATACCAAGTCATACGCCGAAGGCTCTGAAGTCTTTCTCTCACACACTACCAGAGGAACGCCAAACATTCTGGCTTTTTTTATGCAATAAAAAAATGCGCTATTTGGGCGCAGTTAATTTATTGTATTCCATTAACAGTCGTCATTTTTTTCAAGTCTTGCGGGTCTCGACTTAGTCAATAATAGCTGGACACTACTATATTCTCTTTCACATACTGCTAAAATCACAAATGGAAGATCTATTATGTCAAAGCTACATTTCAGAGAGTTGTTTTCTGCGCTTTATGAGTATTCAAGGCAGCCCTCGAGATCAGTCTTAAGAGTCGACGTTTTTTGTGGGGAACGGTAGAACAGCGATGATCGACATTGTACCAGTTACGCGTCAGAATGTTATAAGGTAGAACCGCGTAAGTGGCTCCGCCCTCGCTGCCTGCGGTGGTGTCTGTCGTCTTGCTCGGTCGCATGCTCTCTCACTGCACTCGTCTGGTCACTCCCCCGAAATCTCCTATTGGATCTCTGCCGCTCGCATGGGACGTGGGGTACCATATTTGAGGCGTTCTCTACAGTTTCATCAGTTTTTCTTTCTCCATAAGCGAGTCAGCAAGCGGGCAAGTTAGCACATACACTTTCGTTCTTCAACCGTGCACTCGTCTGGTCACTCGGGGGGGGGGCGATTTATTTCGGATTTAGGTCAGAAAATTTAATCGCCGCCTTGAGGTTCCGAAGTCGAGCCCGCCCCCTTTACCTCTGAGACCTCCAAAAAATTTCTTTAATTCACCACAAATATGATAACTATCCTGTCTACATGTCACAGCATTTGGAAGCATCCGCGAAAGTGTACGTGCTAATGATCTGAGAGCACGTCGTAGTTGGGATTTCCAGCGAGGGGCCAAGGAGGAGGGTATCGAGAGTACCAGAGGAGTAATCCTGACGGGAGTCGCATTTTGCAAAAATTTCCTTTAACGAAGGGATACACCATGGTTGATTAACGCTTGGGGAAAGAAGCTGAGCCGATAGAAACGCTCTAAATAAGGCTCTTCCTGTTGCAGTTGGCTCTAAGCGAGAGGCGTAGTTGGGATTTATTGGAAAAGGCCATGAAAAGCAAGGACGCGCAAACGGCAGAGATGACAGATATAGCGTGGGTGGATTCAGCTGTTGGAGGAGCCACTCAAGCAACATTGCCCATTACTCCTTCACACTATGCCCTTCTGCTGCCAAACTTGTACAATGTGGTTGTATCCAGCACAGCCCACGCCACATTTTCCAATACAGACGTTCTGATTCCTATAGTAGTCACAGAATGTCCTTTCTACGCGGAATTTCTTTATCCCTGGCATGGGATATATACTCGTCACAGCCGCTGGGCGGATGTTCATGAGAGTTTGAAGGTACGAGGTGACGGCGTTCAGGTGATATTGTCGCAGTCAGTCGGAGCGGTGTGAGGAGGAGTGAAATGAGCTCACTTTTCTATTGGTTTTCTAGAGGTAGCGATCGGAGGAGGAAAACGATCAGTGATAGAAAACGTCGTGAGTTCCATGCCATAGTGCATGGTTGTAAAGACTACATGTTCACTGTAAGAAGGAAGAAGTCGTACTGGAAGGAGAAGTGGAGTGATATTGAGCTGCGAAGATGCTTTCCTAATCGCCACGACATTTATCCCTTGGGCGACCAGAGACACATTTTTTTATTGACTCCAACACTGCTTCCCAAGAATTTTTGTTTATTTTCATTCACTGTTTTTGTGTGCAGAAGCGTAATGAAATCTAGGATTTTACCGCGTCATTGTAGATGGGTCCGTATTCTCAGGTATTCATTACTGACAGAATGGCTTACCAAGAAAAACCGCTAGTGTAAATACCGTATTCTACCGTAAATATTAATACTACCTCCCAATTCGGAATACGCGGCGTTGTTAGGCCTAAAGAGGCGTTCTCCTTCGTTCTTTTCAACTATCAGTTCCCCCTTAATGAGAACTGTAAAGTCCCCGCAAGCTGCAAAATGGTACAAGTGAGCCACTCTGATCACAAGAATTCACAAGTCCTGAAAGTGTGGCCTTCACGAGCTGAGTACCTCTTGGTACTCCACCAGACTGAACTTATCTTACTGATCTGACGCAGTGCTCTCCTTTCCTCATCCTGTGGAAGCTTCTGAGTGGAAACTTTCGTTTTCTACTGATTCGTTTCCACTTAGGCTCGAAGGCATTGTTTGCGAAATGGAGTGTAGGCGGAGTAACCCACAACACTCCACCAGTCAGCGCATCAGCAACATAGAGGCTTTCCTGTCCGCGCCCTGCACACGTCTCGGTGAATGAGTAGTCCACCGGAATCACCTCAAACATAATGACATTCGAAGTACGCCTCTCACGGAAATTAGAAGAGCATAGGAGAAGCTCTTCGTGAAGCTGCTGTGCAAATTACCCTCGCTTAAATCTGGGAGTAATTTTAACCCCCTTCTCACCCACAACTTCATGAACTCCTCACTGAGCTAATGCTGAAGCTCCAGAAGTTTTAACAGGTTCAACCATTTTTGGAATTGGATGAAAACCAAAATTGGTGCGGAGGAAGGCTGTCTATCATCAGGAAACGAGCCCCTTGAATCTCTTGTTTTTCCAAGCCTTCAAAGGTTTCATCGTGTTCCAACGACCTATGCTATAGTTAAACCTATTCGATAGCACGAATATGGTGAATCCCTGCATTCGTATTGTGCCAAAACCCACGTGAACTTGTTCGCTTGCTACCAGTTTGGGCACTTTTTAACCTGCATCTAATTTCCGCAACCTGTTGGCTATTGCTTCCGCTGCTTACAATCATGTCAGCACATACAGTTTGAGATCTGGAGACTGCACTGATGACTCCTGCTACAATTACCTTTTCGAATTCCGATTTTCGCTCGGTTAGAAACGGGCGTTTTACGAAGCTTGCCTCTGGATGCTCCGTTTCGTGATCTTTTTGGATCGAAGCGCAACGAAATTCGGTGCAGTTTGGCTTGATGTTGCACAATTAAACTTGTTCAGGCCATATTGTGGAGACCTGTGAATTTCTATGACCAATGGGGCCCACTCGATTCGCAGCTTCACAGGAGTCTGCAAGTCGTATCAAAGTGAGACCTGCTAGCCAAAAGAACGGTCCGCGATGACCCATGAAAATGCTGGAGGTTATGTGGGAAGGTCAAGTGCCAGTTTCGCTGGCGGAAAGTTGTACGGTAAAGGAATTAAGGCGCAAAGTTGCTTCAGTGGTACATCCCTTTTCCAGTGACTCCGCCTCCAGACTCCGCCTCCAGAGACTCCGCCTCCAAAGTCGGCCTTCCAGCCAAAAGTAATGCTCCCGGGCAAGTATCATGGAGTGGATGCATTCAATGTCTCTTGTATTGTCATAGGGTTCATTACTGGGAATCAGCCGACGGGAATCGTCCAGGCGCGCATTCGGTCTTTTACCTCTGTTGTTTGAGGCTAGAGGAGGCCTGACGAATGCGTTTCCAACGTTCCCTTTGGCATTTTCTCTTCATAGACGGTTCACTTGGCGAATTTTCTTCCACATTTCTGCAACATCACCTAGGCTTTTCATCGCGGACCGCCTTTAACACGGACTTGCAAAGGGAACTAGCCAGGGCCCGAAATGCTCCTGTAGGCCGAACAGGCCCAAAAATTCTACGAAATGTTGAGAAAGGGTTTCTTAGCGATTCACAACTCTGATATTCAGTTACGGTAGAGGAGAAGTTGTTTTGGTGGGTTACTCGACGAGATCATCGACTATTCCGCGATACTTTCAAAACAACCCAACAACACTGGCGAAGCTTCGTCGACTATTCTTGAGATGTCATTTGTGGCCAGCCGAGCACGAGATTCGAGCCGTCGTCAACTGAACTGCCACACCTAGGCTGTTGTCGACGATCTCAGCTACTGAGAAAACACACAAGTCTTTACTCAGGGGAGTTCCCTCGAACTGCTCTCCAGCTTCAAAGTAGAATGAACGCAGTTCGACTTGGAGGAGCAGCATGGCAAAGTTTTAGCGAAGTTTTTACAGGCCCTTGTAAAAACTGAACTCTTTTGCTGTGACCTTGGACCTGTGGACTCTTTTGCTAAAAGTGGTTCTCTTGCACCTTTTGGCAGCTTACCAGGGCTTGACAAGTCTCATCAAAGTGAAAACTGTCATGACAAGAACAGATCGCAATGCCCACCCTCTCCCAGACCAAACAACGACGTGAAATGTTCCCCCGGAAACACCAAACTGAATGCTTCAAATTCAAGAGACAATTTCATGGGCATCACATATCCTTGTGGTAGTACTGTACCAGACCACACTGTAGGACACCAGCTTGTCAGGCTGGTCAGTCTATGTCTAAGCTTATGCATTGGTAACAAACTACTCGAAGGATTAGGAAAAGAGAGGTAACAGATTGGAACTGCACTGGAATCCAAGCACTCGCCCCCTCCCTTTCCAGATACTCATTTTGGGCACTTTTCATGGAGCATAACTGGTAACGGTGGAGTACTCATTGATCCACAGCTCTTCTACAACTGTTCAGGTTCGACTCCCACCTGAGTCCATCTTTCTCTGAGCTCGGTAGACTGGTAGCAGGCTTGACTGGTGGGCCTCATGCCTGGTCGTTTAAATTCACTGTGTAGGGTAGATTGCATTCAAAAGGCACTACTATTCTGAATGCAAGTGGAATGCATGGCGCGTTCAGGGAGCAGATCGGAGAACGGCGGAACTTTTTATGCACATTGTATGGTAAAGAATAAGCAAAGGTTGAGGTTCAGGCGGAGGTGATGTAGTGGCAAGTGACACGCTTACCACGCGCGCGGTCCGGGGTCAAATCCCGGATCGGCTCGTGCCCAGGCCAACCAAGCGTTGTACCATCTCCGTACGATAGAGTGCTATGAGACTCGTCTGGAAGGATAAGAACACTTATTTGTAAATCGAATGGCCCCTCGCAAACCAATGTTTAGGCCTTAAGCATTCAGCAGCCACTACGATTCCTGAAGGAAGTAGAATGTTTGGCGCATCCAGGGAAGGGATCAATAGCAGCAGCTTTAGCTTCCTGTGCTGCATGATAGTTGATCTAACAGAGGTGGGTATAGCGGTATACCATTAGGGAACGATTTCTGGGATGGCTGAATGCAGCCATGCTTAGAGGTGAACCCGCAGATGAGACCTGAGATTTCCCATTACTACACGTCCTACGCTTTTTACATTCCTCCATGGCAGGAAGGAAGGAGGTGAGCAGATAGTCACTAGGGAGGGGCGAGATTATTGTGTTGTTTTTGGGATCGGGTCGTATTCATACTAATTAAAAATGATTTTACTGAGTGGTAACTTCTGGCCACCATACCTGCCTCCTACTTCCCATAGCGCAGAATGCATTACAGTAGAATAACCGCTACTGGATGCAGTGGATGGAGAAGAAAACATCGTGCCACTGGAGGGAGATGAAAACATCGCTATGTAGGACCATGAATTCCTATTTTGGTCCTAGCGATGTTTTTTTAGAGCCAACAGAAGTATAAACTCCGTACATCCCGAGAATGGGGGCAGTTGGCTGCCATAAGTTACAATTAAACTGTGTATATGAGCGATTTATTCGTGGGCACCTGTCGAATTCGAGACAAACCATCTTCCTGTCTTGGCCGAAGATACGAGTACGACTGTCTCCTACATAATAATATCCCACTAGAAAAAGCTGCTGCTGTAAATGAAGCGCGTGGTCAATCTCAGCGATCTGGAGTGTACCCATTTAGTTTTTGTTGCAAGTTAAATTTCCTGTTTCAGCACGACCGGCATGATACGGCATTTGCGAAGCTGTCATGTGCAGGAATACCAGCAGGTGCAGGAAGCGCGACAATCAACTCCTGATTCTGAAAATGGGTAAGAAATTCGATATTGAAGTACATAATTAATCCCTTCAGGTTATATTTGGCACTGTAGTGAGATACTTCGATCATAACCAGTTTTATTAATGGTCATGACAAGCTGCGAAGGTGGACGCGCGATATCTTTCCCACCATGAACCACTTTTTCAACGATCGTGGCAATCTCACAACGTGGTCTGGCGCTTCTGGTCACGTGGCGGTGCTATAGCAATCTTAGCGCTGTTCGAAATGGGAGGGGCAATTTGTATTTCCGCTGCTTTCTATTGCTAGTTTCTGCTAATTAACAAGTTGAACAGTGGTGAGACCTGTATGCCCTTGTGAAGCTACGAAATGCCATAAGTGAGCCGCTTTGGTAATGGGAGCTTTACAGGGTGGCCTGTGAAGGCCTACACTGACACCATTGATGCCCCCTCATCACCAAGCCGACTTCGCCAGATTTAACGCTACTCGTCACCATCCGTGACAAGCACCCTGTTCTACTACCAGATGGCTACCGTGGTTGGCTAGCAACTACCGTGTCCAGTATTCCTAACGGGTTCCAAGTCACCTCTCTCGGACGACGCCACCAACCTGTATGTTGCGTAATGTAGACGCGCGCTTAGTTCTCGTATGTCTGTTGCGAGTTCGAGCGCACGCGGCGCCATTTTCATCCAGTCTGGAAGTGAAGAAGAAGCAGCAGAGGCAGCAGCAACAACAGCAACGATGCCTATGTGGTCGCCGAGGCCGACACAAGGGGCCGGCTTTCAGACCATCCCAAATGGTCTCGAGCGACCGGTTCGATCGCCACACAACCACACCAGCACATCACATCTCGTTGAACAAAGACCGCGATGCGCACGTAGGCGCTTATTTGAAATAGAGATGCATATCGAGATGAGAACTTTAGAAAAAAGCCAGACCTTTTCAAAAGAAAACGGGGGGTCTGAATGGTGGTTTTTTCCTTCACGAAAATAATAGCACTTTTACACTTAAATGCCTTTCAACGCATTGACAACGAGGTCGTTCTTTGTACGTCTGAAGCGCTGGAAGATGCTGATTTTTGCATCAAAAATAGGTTTCCATACTGGCACATATCGTCTCGAGTTTTTGTGTTGATTTGGGTAAACGCAAAATGGGTACTTGCAGCTTGGCGATGACAGAGAAATCCAAAGAAACATTAAAAAGGCACGATGTCTTCAACCTTCACCGCACCAGTCGGAGAAGGCGCTGGGGTCGAGACGAACGCAGAAGTCAACCGCAAGCTTACCCTCAAAAACTGCCGTTATTGAAGAATCTGCCCTTGACCAGTAATAACTTGAATACAAAACCTGTTCACATGGCCTGAGTGTGTTTGGTGCACTGGAGAAAAGTTTTGCAAATTACCACACTGGCAAATTCTTACGCTAGTACGACTCTCCTCCCTCTCGCCATCGCTTCCCTCGCTTCGCTCGCTCCTCAGTTTTTTTTTTGAAATTACCGTCGAGCGCCGAGGCGGGGTTAAGTGTGAATATAGGCACTGTAAGCCGAAAAAATCAAAGGGAAAAGAATCCACCTGAATACACTTTCCTTGAAGGGTAAACTGACCCTTCCCTAAAGCGACGACATAAGGATTCCTCTCCCCCCCTCCTTGAAGGGAATCCACACGCACGACACTCCCTGAGAATGCATATTGATTATGCGTTACCAGCTATTAACTAAACACTGCTTTTCAGCCTTTACATGTCCATGTTAAGCTCTTTTGAGATGGCGCAGTGCAAATAGCGCTGCTTATACACGCGCAGAAATCGGCGTTCGGAATCTTGATCCTGAACGGGCCCGCATTACCTCCTAGTTCCTAAAAAGCTCATCTTTATGTAGTATATTTTTTTGTCTTTCATCACATCATAACCACTTCAGGCACAAATCTCTGGCCGGAGCGATTGTTCCTCACCGGCTAACAATAAGCCTAAACATCCCTTGTATTCCTCGGGCCCCTCATGTTCGTAACAGGTCTGCCAGGGAATCCAAAAACTTCAGGTTGTTCAAGGCTGTCCGAACACCACGCTGAACACACTGTCTCGAAGAAATTGCGAATTCAAGAAATGCATTCACTGTGTGAAGTAATGCGAAATGCAGGCGCAACCCCGAGCAAATGTGAACTCGGAAGGTCTAGAAATACGTTTGTCGTCTGCAACGTCTTATCCGATCTACGGATTTTGCCGATTAAATGGTTCCTGCTGAAAATTTCTCGATGCCTATCTGAGTCTGATTTACATATCTTCTGGCTCGGGTGGACCACGTTTCTCTGAAAATGGTAAAAGTTGACATCCCTCAAAAATATTACCCGTTAACCCTAAGAAACTGCGACGGCAACAGGTTCAAATTTTGCAACAGCAGGATTATAACTATGGTTGCCGAGCTGTGTGTTCTATTACAGACTGAACGACTCACTACCGTCTCTACGTGGTTATGCGTCTACTAAAAGTTATAACTTGAGCCTTGTGAGGAGCATCCTTGAATTTGCAAGCCACTGAACGCTTCTTTTTACCGTTCTCGTACGATTGCAAGATTACGGCAATTAATTTCAAACTGAAATAATGATCGTCGGGTGGGGTGAATGGCCGGACGACCTCACACTATCAGCTAGCGGAAACCGGCTGCTCGACGAGATGCGCAGCTGTTCCTTTGCCTTATTCCTCTACAGTAATCGACGACTGATGACTTTCAGCCAGCAGGTAACGCCAGCTGGCTGACACATACGTCCATAAGTCCATAAGTCCACTTAACGTTCGTTCAAACTGCTGCCAAGATTTTCAAAGATGGGGAGGGGCAAAAACTGGCGACTTCAAGGTGAACAGTAGAAAGTAACCATGATTTCCTGGCTCAGCTTTCAGGCAGACCACAGGCCTGAGAAGGGACCAGAACTGGAGTGTGAAGACTTCTTGTGGACCAGAAAACGTTCTCATTTTTCTCATTAAAAACATGTTTTCAGAGGAAAAAGCCCGAGCACAGCTTCTGCGCGAGATGAACACACAGGTGGCGTCGACCATGGTTGCTCATATCGCCAAGAAGACGTCGCCGGAGCCACAGAAGAGTCCCTCTGGTATGTCAGGCACCGATTAACATCATCTGACACCATAGTCACCTTTCCTAGCGTCTTCGTCGGCCAGCGACACTGCCTCGTCTGTGGCATCATCACTCTTTGGACCCGCTCTACCTCCTCTTCCGCCGCTTTCAATCGCACCGGCGGGCCTTCCTGCACCGAAACCGCTGAAGATCTTTGCACAACCAATGGCCATCAAACAAGATGCCACAGAGGTCTGCAAAAGGCTAATCTAAAGTTCTTTGTGAGTTTAGTGGAACTTTCCATCGTGACAAAACCCGTTTCAGGTCGAGGATGACGTGCACGAGCCAACCGATCTCAGCGCCAAGACGTCTGCGTTTGCGGCTTTGGGACAGAAAAAGCGTGCGGACGAGATCGAGAACGAGATAGATCAAAGACCTCCGCCTACACCACGACATTTCGCACTACGTAATGTTGATGAGCGGAAAATCAACGCTCAGGTGAGTCGTGACAAGCTGGACTCGGGGCCAACCTGCGCGAGCTCACTTTATATGGACTAGTTCCTTTACAATATACCATATATGCTTTTGCTTAGAATCCTTCTGGAATTTGCTGAATAAACTTCCAAAAATTTCAGCCATTTCCCACTAGCCATCGGAATTTGAGCAGTATCTTGCCTGATATACGAGGTGATAGAGGAGCGCGCGGTGGTGGCAGATGTTCCAAGAGGGAAGCGCCAGCCGGCTGCCGGTCGTCCTCTTTTTCTCGGGCATTTTCCCCTATTGACTCAGTCAGACCTCAACACAAACGCAGGTGCTTGGGCCGAGAGACAGACAAAACGCGCAGCCGCTTCGACCGACGACTGCTGGAATTTGCCGAGCCGAGACCATCAGCCACGTGCCGACTTTTTGAATTTGTGGGGACCATTGCTATGGTTTGAATCGTTTGTGCAAG